>JXCR01030965.1:161777-193661 GCA_002079205.1 Phalaenopsis hybrid cultivar | reverse complement strand
GAGTAGTATTTAAAAAAAAGTTAATTGACGAATAGGCTACAACGATTTATAATCAATTAAAAGTATTAATAAAAAAATAGAATAAAACTTTTTAAATTAACTTCAAATGATATTTTAAATCTTGCCCCAATCCTTAACATCTTATGAATACGTGATTAGGCTTGTCAAAGCCATTCTTTGTTCGTAAACNGATTAGGCTTGTCAAAGCCATTCTTTGTTCGTAAACAGCTCGTGTTCGGCTCGTTTAGCACAAGCCGAACACGAACACACTTTTTGAGCTCGAAATATTAACGAGCCAAACACAAGCTAAGCCTGGGCTCGCTCGTTTTCGGCTCGTTTGCACCCCTAATTCCATCGTTACAATTAATTAAAATTACTAATTGGTAAAAAATATCTTTTTTCGCTTTCATTAAAATCACTTTCCCTGCAAAAATACAAAACACAATTTCAATAAACGTAGAGCATCATAAAATGACAAATAATCGTGGCGAAATCCAGCCAGAGTTCACTTTTTCTTGGTTGCTCACAACCAAAAATACATGATGCACTGGAATTTCCCAGAGTCTCAACCTCTAATGCAAAATAGATGCCTTCAAGAAATTTCATCAAGTTTGGCTCTTTTGACATAAAACTTGGCTCAAAAAAACAAACGGATTAACATTATTTAAGACCAATTATTCCTTATTAACAATAAATATTTAGTTTCAATAATAACGTCAAGGATCTGTCACTTAATACGACTCTTGCAAACCAAGTTGAATGGTCAAACAATGACCGTGATTCAGGCAGGGATATGCTCAAATGCTTACATGTCTAATGAGCTATTTGGTTCTTTGGTCGGCTTAATAAATGCATATAATAATATGTTAAAACAACAAAAATACATTTTTATAAAATTGAAATACATATCATATAATAAATATCACGGCACCAGGCAAAATAAAATAGAAAAAAAATTAAAATATAGTCACCATCATTAATTTGAAATAGTTTTGTATTATTTAAATGAATAACACCTTTATACCATTGATTAGATCTTGATTCACAAATTACAGAAGAATCTGGAAAAAACATAATAAAGAAAAACTAAGGTACAAGCCATTCCAAACCACACAAAATTCTATAAAAATATAAGAATAAAGTCGGTAAATAAAAACTAGGGCTGATGAGGTAATTTAAACCCATATANCTTCACCAATATATATATATATATATATATTTGCCTTGCAAGTATTAAACTTTCAGGTGGAGGAAAAAGAGGACTCGACAGGTAGCAGTACTTTCCTTTCTTGTATTTTTCCTTACCGCACTTCTTACTTATAAACTTGCATGCTAAATAAAGATGTCACCCTGTATGTCAAAACTAAAACCATTAGGATAGCCACAAAATCAAAACCAAAACCAAAACTAAAATCAAACAAAATTTAATTTAATCACAAACATTCAAAATTTAAACGTCTTTATTTGATTTAAAATATTCAAAATATAAACTATAAGACAACATAAAATTTAATCACAAACATCATAAAACAACAATTGCAACTAAATTAAAATGTCTTTATCGGATGATCGGGAATCTCTCGGAGGAGGTAACCTACGCTTGCCAATGATATTTCTCATGGTCTAAATGAAAGTATAGAATTCATTTAATTCACCGACAAAACATTCAAAATATAAGACAACTCAAAATTTAATCACAAACATCATAAAACAACAATTGCAACTAAATTAAAACGTCTTTATCGGATGATCGGGAATCCCTCGGTGGAGGTAACCTACGCTTGCTAATGATATTTCTCATGGTCTAAATGAAAGTATAGAATTCATTTAGTTGAGTTTAGTAAATTCATTTGGATTAAGTTAATCCGAAAGAAAATATTTTACCGGAACGAGAGAACCATAGGATCCTAACCGGTGTCACTTTAATCAACTTTAATATGCCCCGTAATATTTAAAGAAGTATAACCATAGGGACATTTGATTTGACATCATGACCAGACATACTAGAAAATGTGACCTCTAAAACATGATTTTTTTTCTCATCTATTCAACTGACATTTCTAAAATTTAAACTTGCTACGACAAGGAGCCTGAAGCTAGCATCGTGGGCAGCACGACCATCTTCAATTGTAAAACATGTCTTCACCAGCT
This sequence comes from Phalaenopsis hybrid cultivar, assembly GCA_002079205.1. Classification (NCBI taxonomy): domain Eukaryota; kingdom Viridiplantae; phylum Streptophyta; class Magnoliopsida; order Asparagales; family Orchidaceae; genus Phalaenopsis; species Phalaenopsis hybrid cultivar. The sequence continues at coordinate 191,510 of JXCR01030965.1, read as the reverse complement.
AAACCATTCTGTAGAATTTAACAACAAATCCATAAGAATTCAAAGTTGTTTGCTTATGTAAACATAAATCCTCAATTTATCTTTAGGCCTTTGTATTGCTCTGCTATACAATTTAAGCCCTAGCCTGCTTTAGGATTATGAGGTTGTCATCTGCCATGACCAAAATACTCACATCTTCTAAGTTATTTGTGTGATCGTTTCAGACGAATATATGCCCTAATTAATAAAACTGGCAGTATGAAACATTTAAATATTTCACCTCTAAACTGAAGCCAAACCATAGGATAGCTTGGGAAGTCACCAAGGTTCTCCTCCGAATCTATGACATCCTCTAAGTCTTCCTACTTTGGTTTTCAAAAATAAAATGTTCCAAAATTAAGTCATCCCCCTTTCACATTTATTTGTTTGATCTCGTTGAAAAGTCCTAATCCTTTGACCTATTTGAAGATAATATCCCCTAATTTTTATCGAGAGTTTTCTTAGGTGAATTTGGTTATCTAGGATGTAATTAACTATAGGGGCTTGCCCTTATAAGAAGCATTTTTTAACCTAAATTAATATAAACCCTATTTAATCCTTCATATTAAATAGGAGAATTTGTTGGCTTATAATAAAAAATAGTTTCGCAGACTTAAATGGATGTCATACAATCTTTAGTTTATTTAATTGAGCTTTCACCTGTAAGTAATGTATATATCCCTCCGGATAGGTGCACTACTTATGGTATTAAGCTCATTTATTTAAGATATTGGGGATATGAGATCGGTCCGGTCTTGTATTTTCCAAAAATTTAAAATACTATTTTTTTCTAAATTATAGAAGTATTAAAATAAATTTAAACGGGTGTTAGGATATCCATCTTAGCAACCTATAACTTCATAACTCCTCAAGTTTTTAGTGCCGACATCTTCTGGAGACTCTGGTGGGGACTTTCTTCTCTCTCCATATTAATCAGAGAATATTATCTTCATACATCGTTAATGTGTTCATTTCATTCATGAATCAAATTACCCTTCTTCCGTTGGCATACTTCACCCATTTCTTCCTTGGGAAAGTACGGTCAACCCCTTCGGACTTCAGGACCGTCAGTTCAATCACTGTTGAATAGAGAGGTTCAAGAGTTCATTAGGATTTTTATCTTTATGTGGGGTTAGACCCCCTAATAGGTGTGTTGGTGTACTAGCTCAACCCAAGCATTATGAGTTGTAAAGTCAGTTCTACACTGGGTCCTAAACTTTAGTTTCCCCTTTGAGCTTGGTTTTTTATTTTGCAAATTAAAATGAATTGTGTCATGTTGTGCTTGCTCTTTAATTTTTAATATTTAATTAAGTAAATTCTTCCACTTTCAAACTACTTCTACTAAATTTAAAATCTTCAACAAAATAAAAATTTGCCCAATCTACGGATCGGCCTTTGTTAATTTCTTAGTACTCGCACTAGAATTACAAGGCATTGGTCAAATAACTAACCCCTAAGCTTTCTTTTTGAAGCTGTCAAAATGGCGTTCCCCACACTCACCTTTTCCTGCAATTTGCCAACCAGTTATGACGCTCACAATGTCACTCCCACCATCAAGTTTGGAACAGGAATTGAAGAACTTGAAGTTGTACTCAGAAAGGCTCTGTTCATCGTAATGAAAGTCACCGCTCTGGAGGTTCAGCAGCCCTCTACTGAATTTAACTTGAACTGTCCCTATGAAGTCCCTTCTTGCAAGAATGTGAAAAATGCCACTTCCCCGAGCAAAGTCTGTTGTTACCTTTTCTGCTAAAGAAAAGGAGATTATGATCGTAGAACACGAAACTGAAGAATTTACTGTCTCTCCATCAATGTGGGAGATTGGTTCAAGTTCAAAGTTTGTACGTTGACTCAAAAACAGAGAAAGTGTCGTGGCTGAAAAGCTCCGAGGGCAGCTAAAGCCCAAATTTCAAAAAAAAGTAACAGATGTGAGTTTCCTCACAAAAAGGAACTTGAATTACAAGAGACCTCCCCACTTCTGCAAGGAAGTTGGTTTCACCCATTGACGAATACTAATGGGCATGAGAGTATTCGAGAAGTTGTTTCTACTTTACCTTCACTTCATGGTCTTAGTGAGAAAAGGGAGAAACCCACTTTTATCATAAAGATCTGCACAATATTCTAGAGATTGCCACTAAAGAAGGATTTTCAATGGTCGAACTGCTTAAATGAGTGGGTTGTGCAGTATCCTCTTAAATGAAGAAAGAAATTCTAAAAGATACCAGGGCTGCTCGACAGTTCCACAAGCCAGCTGAAGCTTTGTCAGCACGTATTCTCGTCAGATTCTGTCTGGGAAGCCAAATTGATACTACCATTACTACTAAAAATTTTGTTACCTCTACCTCTCCAAGGTCTGTAAGACGTCAACCATTTAAATCACATCTTGATCCAAATATTCAACCAATCATTGCCCATAAGAATGTCCCAAAACTGGGAAAGATAAAGAAATTACCCGGTATTGTGTTTGGTTCGCACCGCGGGGAGCATACTTCTCTCTGACATGTCGATGCCTCTATTGAGATACCCCATCTCAAGACATCATCATCGAGAAAGAAAGTGTGGATCCCCAAAGTTGCTATACCAATATGGTCTAGTGAGCTTACGGGGCAGACTGGCGAAATGAAGCAAAAGTCCAAAGTATCTAATATCGTCACAGCTATTGCTACAAAATTTGATGAACAAGTGAAGGATGTTCAAGAAAATCCTTCTGGTCTTAAGATAATTATGGGGATGACAATTGGAGGAAAATTTGAAAAGCTCAAGGCTGAGATTTCCGAGCTAGCTAGAGAACATGGTGTAACCATTAATGATGATAATGAGAATTTTGATTTCAATGATTATCTAGAAGAAGACTTCATGGATATTCATGTCATCAAGACTATGGTTGCCTCATCCACATGCGATGCCCAACCTCTCATCAAAGGCAACGCCATAGATGATTTGCAAAGGGCTATTTTCTTAAGGGATGAACAAATCAGTCAAATGGAAAAATGAATGGATGAGATGGCCACCACCATGGCCTTCATGGCTACAGTTAATATGCAATCCCAGTCACAGCAGGTAGCTTCTCCAAGGGTTAGCCAGCTTGAAATAATCCATATTACCGATGAAAAAAGATAAGTTGCTTCCGCTAATAGAGAAGAGTAGCAAAAGAAAGATTCCTCAACAAATACCATGCCTGATAAGGATATTAAACAATTGGTCAAACAACACGTTTGAGAGGCCTTAGCCCAATCCAAGGGTGGTGCATTGATTTCAAGGGGTAGACTTTACTTGGAGGAGTTTGATGTCATGCCCTACCCTAAGGGTTTTGTGTCACCTAACTTTAAGATATTTGATGGGACTGGGAATCCCAAGCAACATATAGCAAATTTTCTAACCAGTTGTGGCAACACTAGACGAAATGAAGACTAAATCTACCGACAGTTCATCAACAGCTTGCCAGCGATTGCTTTTGATTAGTATGTCGAGTTGCCTAATGGAACAGTGAAGGCATTTGCCAATTTAGAACAGATGTTCGTGAAGGGATTTGCTGAAGCACAGCAGCATGTTTTTATTGGGGATCTCATAGTAGAGAAGCAAAAACCAAACGAGACTCTAGTAGATTATATCTTGAGGAAGATAAACTTTAACATGAAATGTGAACCTTAACTATAGGAACAACATGCGATTAAGATTTTACTTAAAAGCATACATGGCCCAATAGCTTTCATGCTCAAGGGACTCACCATCAAGTCCTTCAAGAAATTGCTAAGTAAAGTCAGCAGTTTACAGGAGAAAGTTAATGATATGGATTCTCAAGATAAAGTAGAGAAATCTAGAACTTCCAGAGCATTTGAAAAGAAGTTTGAGACGTTATGAACAGTTGATAAGGGAAAACAGGTGATAAAGATATAGGCAGAGCATTCTCACCAAATTTCTCAGCAATCGTCACAACATGATTAGAAACAAATACAACAATATCGCTAGTCCAACCAACAGTCATACCAGGGAGGACCGTACCAGACAAATGGCAGAGCAGGTCCAACTCTTTTAGAATGAAGGAGAAGAGTGTATTCTGTCAAAGATGAGGTTGTGCCAAAGATGTTCAGAAATTTAATGAAAATACCATAGTTTAGATTGTCAGAACCAAGGTAGCCGGAAGAAGTTGACAAGAAAGAATATCCCAATTTCTGGCCCATACCACAGGATGTTGGGACATACGATAGAATGTTGTTTTATTTTCAAGGATTGGCTCAAAAGAAACTATAAAGAAGAAAATATAAGAATCCTAAAAGAATATTTGAAAGAACCTGAAAAAGGTTCTATGAACATGATTTTGGCCGAGCCAGCCTTCCGGATAGATCCATATGCAGAAAAAGATCGATGGAGCATAGTTTGGAGCAAGTCATTCAAGAAGATACTGGATCAGATTCAGACCGCTTCAGCTCAAGCAGTCGTTCAGAGTCTATAACCTGCTCAACCCAAGTTGAAGATTTTGCTAGAGAAGCCACCGCAACCGGAAGAGAAGGAAAAGATAGACGTTGTGAAGACTGATAGTGCAGAGGGTAGGATAGACCTGCCTCTATTAGATTGGTTGTCTCAGATTTGGGGAAGAAAATCCTTGAACCCCTGACCATGTATGATTATCTTTTTGCTCCACAGGGGAATTATGAATATAATGTTTATGATTTTGGCAATGTTTAGACGGTTTCTAATGATAACATAACTGATGTTGTTCAATCTAACACCGATCTTGATTCCCAAACCGATCCTCAAATCATACTTGAGTCTGATAAAACCACTAATGAGAATGAAGAAGACATCAAAAATACTGACTACGATAGCACCGAGAGTGAGGAGCCCGTCCTCGAGTGTTACAGTGCACCACTTTCCATTAACTTGGATTTCTCAGAAGAAGAAAAAGGAGCACTAAAATTTTTGCTTATAGCATCTCAGAAAGAAGAAATTACAAAAGTAACTCTAAGGAGCGGGAATATATTACCTCTAAGAATAACTCCAGTCGATAAAGGAAAACAAATAGTCAATTGAGAAGATCTATCTCCACCTCCGCCAGTGGAAGAGCCACATAACCAAGTGAAAATTGAGGGATTATATAAAGTTGATTATAATGTGCTAGCTCATCTCAGGAGGTTTCCAGCAAAAATATGCATCTACGATGCTATAAATCTATCAAAGGAGATGAGAGAGTCTCTGGTTGCAGCCTTTCTTGACCTAGAGATTTGCTTCGCACAGTTGGCTAGCACATCTTCAGATGAAGTTTGTTCATTAAAAGAACAGCTTGGGATAACATTCACAGATGAAGACTTGTTGCTCGGTACCACTAACGATAAACTACCGCTCTCATCTCCATCAACATCAGTAGATTTGTATTGTCCATAATCTTGGTAGACCCGGGAGCATCACTAAAATTAATGAGTCTACGGACATTGGTATATTTGGACGTTGAAGATCAAAAGCTTTCGGCCAATAAAATGATCTTAAGATTATTCAATCAAAAGGGAGAAAGAGCCCTTGAATTGATTACACTGTTAATGAAAGCCGGAGAATTAGTAACAACCGTAAAGTTCCATATCATCGATGCAGAGACTTCTTTTAATTCTCTACTTGGAAGATCATGGATTCACAAGCATAATATGGTTCCGTCATCCTTACATCATTGCATCAAATATTTTAAAGAAGGAGAAGAACATTGTATTAAGAGAGAATTACAACCGTTCTCAGTTCTTGAAGCAGGAATTCATGAAGATGCCGCCTACTACAGATCTCCAAAGAAAATAGTCTTTTCTCGTGAAGTTGTGAAGAATGGAATGCAAGATTCCTAAGGATTACAAAGAAGAGGCCATTCAACTCCAGTGCGACAATCTACTTTCGTCTCTTCACAACGAGGTGGTAGAGGTTCTTTTAGCCCATATACTCGAGATCGATACCGGGGACGTGGACGAGGTAGAACAAATAAGATAGTTGAATGGACTAGGCCAACCATCAACATTGACATGGAAGAAAGTTTGGATGAATAAAGTTTGGAGAAAGAAATGATGATGATAAAATAAAAGAAACCTCAATACAAAATCTCTTTGGAATATGTGCAGAAAGATGAATATGAGTCGATGTATGATCGGATCAATCACTATGTAAATGCCATGAACCTTACTCCGATCTAATTTTAAAAGGCTCAGAGTTTAGAGGTCAAGAAAGTTTGTAGTGTTGGTTTGAAGCTGATCAAGTTTTACCATGAATCCCTTTTTACTAGTTCCGAAACTCATGTAAATTTGGATGATGATTCTAATGAATTAATGGAATTAACTTTTAGTTACTTTTCTCCTTGTATACCAAAGTTAATTCAACAAGGATATGTGCCAAAAGATAAGTTACAACTTTTTGAAAAATTGTGAAATGTTAAAAGTCGAACTCTTAACTCGAGGGAAGGTCTCAAATTTAGTACTATAGGACCAGTTGATGACTCCGAATTTTGCATGATTGTTACTAATAAATTAGAAGATGATTGCCTCAATGTAGAAAATGAATCTCAAGAACATTTAATAGATGATGCTCCACCATAATTTGAAGAAGAAATTAAGTCAACGGTTAATGAGTTAAAAAAAAATCAACCTTGGGACTGAGGAGCAGCCCCGACCAACCTTTATAAGTTCCTTACTCGGCGAGGAAGAATCCATAGAGTTGATAAGATTATTATGAGAATTTAAATATTGCTTCGCTTGGAGTTACCATGAAATGTCAAGACTGTTAGCAGCAGTTGCAGTGTATAAGCTTGGGGTAGAAAAAAATATGACCCCAGTAAAACAAACACCAAAAAGAATGTGCCTCGAAATAGGGCAACAAGTCTTTGCCGAAGTAAAGAAATTAATAGACGTTAACTTTGTGCGGGAAGAGCAATACCCCACATGGCTAGCCAACCTTGTTCCTATTAAGAAGAAAATTGGACAGATCCATATATGTGTCGATTTCAGGGATCTAAATAAGGCTTGTCCAAGATGAATTTTTGTTACCAATACCAAAATTAATAGTGGACATCTCTTCGACACAAGAGATTTTCTCCTTTATGGATGGATCTTCAGGATAAAACCAAATAAAGATGACTCCAGAAGATGCAACACTTACAACATTCAGAACACCAATCAGGATTTTCTACGACACAGTGATGTCGTTTGGATTAGAGAATGCTGAAGCAACATATCAATGAGCAATGACAAAGATTTTTGATGACCTCATTCACAACCAAGTGGAGTGCTATGTGGATGATTTGGTCTTCAAAAGTAAAAGAAAATAGTCCATTTATGCGATTTGAAGATCATGTTCGAACGATTACGACAATATAATCTTAAGATGAATCCCTTAATGTGTGCCTTCGGCGTTACCTCTGAGAAATTTCTAGGATTCATTGTTCGTGTTCGGGGAATCGAGATCGACCTTAATAAGATTAAAGCTATCTTAGAAATGTCTCTTCCCAAAACCTTAAAACAACTACGTTCCTTTCAAGGAAAGTTGGCATATCTGAGACGTTTTATTTATAATCTCGCAGGTAGGTGTCAGCCCTTCTCGGTATTATTTAAAAATGATGTCAAATTCATTTAAGAAGAGAAATGCTAATAGGGTTATGAGGACATTAAACAATACTTAATGAAACCTCCTCTTTTGGCAGCCCCTTTCCCGGGAAAACCGTTGATTCTTTATACTGCGACCTTAGAAGACTCTCTCGGAGCCCTATTGGCCAAAGTCAATAACGAGGGAAAGGAAAATGCGCTATGCTACTTGAGTCGACGTCTAATACCAATAGAGATAAAGTATCCGTCTATTGAGAAGCATTGTCTAACTTTAATTTTTGCCGCGCAAAAGCTTAGGCACTACATGCTTTCTCATAGCAGTTTGAAAGTTAATCTGTTGCAATATTTAATGACCCGACTGATCCCGATTTTTTTATATTTAAGGATTTATGAAGTTGACACTACTACAGCACCAAAAACTTAATCCTTGAATGAAAAGTAAGTTGTGTAAAATATATATAATTATAGGTAATTAATAATGGGATTCTACGTAAGTATACGTTTCGTTACTAAGTAATAATGTACTTTCTATTTAAACCCCAAATATCGACTCGGAAGTGGGTAAAGAATATGATTGCTCCTATTTGACACAAAATAATTTTATATATTTTCAAATGATTTTAATTACTTCACTAACCATGTACTCATTGTAAAGGGAATGATACTTTCTTAAATTTGAACTCTTCTTCACAAAACATTATTTAGTCTTAGTAAATTTAAATTTGAAGTTTAGACATTAGTGTACTAAACTTAGTTCTTTTAGTTACATTTTTGTTAGCATACATTAAACTTATTTTAACTTGTCTTTCTTACATTAATTTATATAGTTTGAATATTGTCATAAAAAATTTCATCTTCTAAACAAAGACTTGATAGTAGTAGACTAGAATTAGCCTAAGGAATTTCTTACTGCACATCTCTATGGGATCGATGCTGAGGTTTTTAAAGAATGCCCTATATTACTTGAAGCAATACGTGCACTTGCGTAGAATCCCTAGTGTGTGAACTATTTTATATATTTTATATAACATTTCGACTTTGCACATTAAATACTTAATATAAATTGGGTCAAGATTTTGGTCATATTTTTTTAAAGTAAAATTATTGCGTAAATTTTAGGACGGGTCAGGTTTTTGGCACTATTACCGGAGATTTAAATTGATATAAAACACGCAGAAAAACAACACACACTATGGGTGCTTCAACTATCATTCTTCCTGTTTTTTCGTTTGAGGCGGCATGAAAATCTATCGATTTCAGCATCTCGCCACTCGAAGGACGAATCCTTGAGGTTTGAAGGCCCTCATCAAAGCTTCCTCGTTTACAGGTTTCATGGCACCCACGTTTCTTGTCCCTTGATAAAAACGATTAAATGTCAGAAATCTTGAAAACGAAGAGGGGGATGCTAATAATGCCAAATTTATAGGGATTAGCGGCATAAAAATCTAATTATTACCATTTTTGTAAGTATTTGTTACGCAATACATAACAATCGTTTTATCTATTTCCCTTTTTGTTATTGTCGTAGTCACTTTCAAAGAAAAAAATCAAAGATATATGCACAACAAGAATGTGACTGCATGAATCTCCAGAAAATTTAATGGATCACAAGGGATCTAGCCATCAACCATCGTTTCGATCGGTTGACACATGGGCTGACAAAATGGGGGTTTGTCCGAACAAAAGAACACCATGCATCTAGACTGACAACTTAACTGATGCAAGAGCACTCATAAGATCAATGGTCACTTAACGAAACTCCCCACCCGATCTTCTATGAAAGATCTCTCAACCAAAGCAAGGCTGCCCATCGGATTATGATGATGCACAATCTGTCAGACGGTATAACTCTTCCTAAGGATAATGGGTCTTTATGACAAACACCCTTAGAGAAGCCGACCAAATATCTTTCAGTCGAGCAAATGACTTTTACAGACCGAGTGAAGATAGAGCAACAAAGTTGACCAATTCAAACAATTATGAATATAAAACAACTCCAATATCAATTAAAAACACGGAGCGTCTCTAACAATGGTTACTAGGGTGAATAGACTTTAATGTCAATTATAAATAAGTAAAAGTATAATTGCTCATAAATTCATTGTAATGTTTCTCTTAGGTGAGGGACAATCATGTAATTTAGCAAACACCGCAGAAGATCTATTAACAAGTGGGTCATTCCACAACAAAAACTAATAAATCCATTCCAAGAAAATTAATATTATTTATTGTTTACTCTCCTCCCTTTACCCATGTTGGTTCCTCTAAGCAATAAGCATGACCAAAAGGGCATTTTGAGAATCAATGGTTCGATATTAAAATTTACAAAGTTGTAGCATTTTCATATTGAAAAATGTGATGCTTTATCACCATGTGGATTCTATCATCTATGATTGTTACCAATTCTTCAACTCCTTTGTAATTTAATTCATGTCAAAATACCTATAGTAATTAGAAACTCAGAGAAGCTTACATGGACAATTAAAGCGTTCAACTACCAACAAGGTACTTGTATCTATTATTCTATCTAGAGCTGTCAAAACGACTCGTTGATTGCGAACTGCTCGTGTTCGGCTCGTTAAGAAGCTCGTGTCCGGATCGTTCGCGAAGTTAACGAGTCGAACACGAACAACACGAATAAAATTTNGGACTGCTCCTTGGAAAGTCGGAGCTTCTTCCTCGACCCGCTGTTGTCCTCCTCGTCGCTCGCCCTTGAGGACGACCTCTCCATGACCGCCGCCGCATGCCCAACTCCACCACCAAAGTCCACATGGAAGGATGAAGCTGCACTGTTCGGTGATGATGACACAGCAGCCGTGTCTTCCGCTGAAGGAGCCTGGTTCGCATCCAAAACCCGAGCTGTGACCTCCAAACTCCCTGTTTTTGCCGAAATCTAAACTTAGAAGTTAAGTATATCGAAATATGGAGGTAAGACAGTGATGACATGAAAGAGCAGGCTTATAAACATAAAAAGGGCGGGGAAATTGAAAAGATCGATCCATTTTTCCGCATCATTATTGAATAACAAACTAAAGAAAAAAATTTCATCTTTTCATTACTTACTGTCCTCCGTCGACCATGGAAACCCCATTTCATGGTGAGAAAGGGGAACAAGGGGGAGAAGGTTAAGCTGAACCAAAGAATCCACAGACCTTCTTGTCTCTGTCTGGTCCAGCTCTAAATTTCTCTCTCCAATCTCTTCTTCACTTTCTTCGCATCTTCCGTCTCGCCCAACTCCTTCCTCCATGCAAAATCCCAGCTTCAATTTGGTACTCGGCCCTACGCCGCCGATAATCTTCTCCGCTGGCCTGGCCGGCGGCTCTCCCAAGCTCAGCGCCAGCTCCATCTCTGAACGATCAGAACAAAGCACAGTGTCGAAATAAAGGGGCGGGCATTGACGCTAAAGGTTGAACAGAGGAGACCGTTTATAAAAAGCCTTCCAAGAATATAAACAGAGGGAGAAGCGTTAGGAGGGATTAAATTGATGGCTTCTTCGGATGAGTTTGACCGACAAATCCAGGTTGACAAAACACACGTGACCCGCAAAAGGGTAGCAAAAGTGATTTAAAAACCATAAAACAAAAAGAAAAATTGTTGATTAAACATTAGAACAGCTTTTTACACTGAACGCTAACAGCATTATTTTCGTATTCATAGCATTTTTATATTGATTCTTAGCTCGACTAGATAATTTATTACCTTATTAAAATTGTTTTGCAGACCGATCCACCCTGGTATTTTCGCAGCGAGGGGACAAATGACGGACACAGATATTAATGTTGGAATCGCAAATTATTATATTATTGTCTTCTTTCTTTTTTAATGCTTTTGTAGTGTTGCATTAAAAAAAATACGTTTACTTCTGGGACAATAGTGGCGAGGCGGGACAAATAGGCAACAGGGTGGGTCACTGGCTGTAATCATAGATGATGATAGCAACTGTTGCATGCAATGTTTGGGCTTTGGGCTGGATTTAAATGCTGCTAATTTTCTTATGGTTGAACGTACGTGTGTAAATCAGTCCTCTGAGTTTTTTTTTCTTTTGTTTCATTCGTTTAATATTTTTTATGTTTGAAATAAATTTTATTGGATAGCTTGTGAAAGTCATTTTCATGCTCAAATTGGTTTAAATTTGAATTTGATCGTTTAGCTCGACCTCTGCTCGAATGTGAGTTACATAAACTTTTATATTTTTTTATTTCAATATTTGACTTATAATAAAATTTTTATATTAGTTTATTTCTAAAATACGAAAAAATGAACTCTTTTCATTACCTAATCACAAATAAAATTTTTATTTTAACATACTTCCAATATAAGAAGTGAATTCTTCCCATCTCTCAAATTTGTATTTTGCTATGACTATTCTATAGAATTTCTAATTGGAATTATTTCTCACATAGGAGATGTGGAACTTAAAAAGGGGTTGGAAAAGACAGACATTTACATATGTACCACATAATTCATAAGACATACTTTATTTCTCACATAAAAGATGCTTTCTGGGAAAATATCATGACATTTAGGGTGTGTTTAGCGCAGCAGTAGCTTATTAAAAAGCAGTTGATAAGCAGTTGCCGCAAATAAGCTGTTGTGTAGCAGTGGATCCTGATAAGCTAACTGTTGTTTAGTTTGTGTTGTTGGTAGATTACTGTTTTACAGCTATTTCTGGATAAAGAGCATTTGACCCTTGTGCATCAATGTTGTTTGGAACAGGACTATCACAACAATATATTTGATACCTGAGAAGCAAAATATCACTTCATAACAGTACAAAAAATAAGATAGGCATCTCACTTAACAGCGGGTATTAAGATTGCTAAAGAAAAGGAAAAAAATTATTAATATTACATTTAAAATGTAATAATATTAGTTTTAAAATGTTGACGGCTTATGTCACTAACTATGTCGTTCTCCAGAAATATCATCCAACCCCGATCATTATCAGTAGTGGAACCTGACAGAGTATCTGTCAATCGAAAGAAGTCACACTTTTCTGTGATTCTCCACGGGCACCTGTAGAACTGTCTTTCGTAGCTATGTGTCCAATGCGACATTAGTATAAAAGTCTAAAGTACGCAGTAGTAGAGCAATCGTTGTGAGATACCTGAATCGATTAATTATTACACATGTATATGACATGAGCAGTAATCAATTACAGATTTATGCGGGCATAAACTTAGATAACTCAGTACACCAACCCCACCGAACTTATCACGACAAGTAGACAGCATACCTTATAGAATAAAGGTTCTTAGTTCCTGTTAGCTTGCTAAATACCAAGCTCATAAGTGCCACATTTGCATATCACAAAAAGGGCATCTAGAAGTACTATAGAAACCGTAGCATCGAAAAGAAGAGTTGAACTTGGTTGTCTTTATCAGATTTTTACATGTGACACCAACCAACGACGAATAACAAAACAGACAATTTAGAAGAACACACAAGTTCGAACGTCTCAACATAAACCTCACAAACCCACAAACAAAAAAATGAAAAACAATTGAAAATAGAGAAAAATTACATATAGCATAACTTACAATATTTATAATATCAATAATACATGAAAAATAAAATTAATATGAACTTTATAAAATAAGTCAGAATTGTCCAATCGACATCCAACAATGGCATCTCCAATCTACTTTCACAAGTCAACCATTTATGCTGCACTTTCACCATCCTGACTGCACCCTTCCTGCGACTCTGGCTTTGTCTATGGAATATATTGACCATCATGAAATTCAAATGTTTCTGATGGGACATGTATGTGATCATCGTCAGCCATGTTGAAGTCTACAACCGTTCAATAATGATGTCATCAAATGCAATTGTGAAATGCCATCGTAGACACTAAAATCAGCACCTATTTTGGTAATGGATATAATGGCATATCACACGGCATGATTGATTTATTCTCTCACAATTTGAACTTTGTTTAAATTATGTTGTGTAAGAAGGAGTGCCTTTTATTAAACAATCCTTTTCTCCTACTAGCAACTGTTCTAGATCTTTCAAAATCAGGAATGTGATATTTTGTGAATAGAAATGACTTCAATTACTCCCTTTGTAAGGGATATCTGATGCTGGTTATATATGTGTTATAAATGTCCACAAAAGGCAGCTATCTTAAAAAATATGCAGATTAATCTTAATAAAATTTACTTTAGTATATTAAGTTTTATCCTTTAGAATATCTAAAGCTGCCACTCATAGAGAGTTAAGGTGTTTTTTCAATTTCAATTCGTCACTAGATTGCAAACACATGTATACGTATCGCTCAAGAAATAAAGGGATCTAATGAAATTCTAAGTATCAATCCCACAGGGAGGTGAAAATTTGTTTAGAAAATCACGCAAAAGCATGATATTTGAACTATAAAAAACTTGAGTGTTGAAATTTGTTTAATGCTACTAAAGAAACTAAGTTTACTACACTAATCTCTAAACTTGAAAGCTAAATTTTCTAAACTTGGTTTTGTGATGAATAGTTCAATTTTAAGAAAGCATCTTTCCCCTTATAATGAGATTATAGTCAGTGAATTATCAAATTGAGAAACGTCTTATTGTGTAAAATATGAGCAATTATATTTTTTGTCCCTTTTACAAGTGATGAAGAACATTGGCTAATCCATTGTTTAGTCCCTAAATTCGTGGTTAGACTGGGAAGATACTGGCTCTCACTTTAGAGTGACCATATTCCCCTCGTCTGAGAGCTAACATCTTACTTTAGTTTCCAAACTCCTGAACTAAATTAGAGATTTTATCCCGTCACCCTAAAATCTATAATTCTACGCTCATTAATGAATATTTCCTTATTTATTTTCACACAACCCTATGGATTACATTCTCATCTATGAAATTGAATGTGATTCTTACTTTATTATGGAAATCATAGCCCACTCAGATCATATGTTTCACAACAAATATTAACAATTCAATTGGCCAGATCAAAAAGTAAATGAAGTTTGAAGTTTGAATCATTACAATTACGAAAATAAAATTTTGCATAACAATCTTGGTTTATCACATGACTCTTTCTCCTTGAAAAGAGAAGAACAAAGAAATCTACTAAGAATTCATGAGGAAGATAAACAAAAGATGGATTTTATACATAAAAATAAGTTTACAAAATAAGAAAGAAAAGTAAAACAACTGAACTTGATCTCTTCCCCAAGAAAGTCTATTGAAGTGCCTTTGAATCTCTTTCTCTCTTTATAATAACACACAAATCTCTCATAGAATTGTAAGAAAGATAAAAACTCCAACTTTCTCTCTCCTCTTACAACTCTTAAAGGCACTTGTAACACTCTCCCATAAATTGAAACTCATGCCCCACACCTTCATAATCAACGTACACCAGTTTTTCTGACAAAAAAATACTCTTTTATAATGTAGGGATGAATTTCCCAAGAGTCTCCATAGGCACCTTTTCAAAATCCAACCAAATTCAATGCATTTGTGAAAATAACCATCTCTGGTACCCAGTTCCTTGAAGACTTGAGGATGAGGCTCGATCATATAAACTAAGAATATATGGCATCCGTTTGGTCTGCGAAACCTTTATATTTGCCGACAAGTTCCCCTATTTAATATAAAGAATCAAATAGGTTTTATATTAAGCTGGGTTCGGACATGCTTCCTATAAGGGCAAGTCCTTATAGTTAATTACATCTTAAATGACCAGAGTCATCTAAGAAGACTCTCGATAAAAATCAAGAAATATTATCTTCAAGGAACTTCAAAGGGTAGGACTTTTCAATGAGATTAGACGTAGAAGTATGAAAGGGGATTGGTTCAAATTTGGAACATTTTATTGTAGAATCCAAAGGAAGAAGGACTAGAGAAAATCAAGAAATATTATCTTCAAGGAATTTCAAAGGGTAGGAATCTTCAACGAAATCGGACGTAGAGGTGTGGGAAAAATTATCTTCAAGGAATTTCAAAGGGTAGGACTCTTCAACGAAATTGGACGTAGAGGTTGAATTATCTTCAAGGAATTTCAAAGGGTGGGACTCTTCAACGAAATCAGACATAGAGGTGTGAAAGAGATTGGTTCAAATTTGGAACATTTTATTGTAGAATCTAAAGGAGGAAGAACTAGGGGATGTCGGGTTCAAATTTGGAACATTTTGTTGTAGAGTCCAAAGGAGGAAGAACTAGGGGATGTCATGGGTTCTCAAATTTGGAACATTTTATTGTAGAATCCAAAGAAAGAAGAACTAGGGGATGTCATGGATCTAGCAAATTTGGAACATTTTATTGTAGAATCCAAAGGAGGAAGAACTAAGGGATGTCATGGATCCAGAGGAGAACCCCATTTTATTGTAGAATCCAAAAGAGGAAGAACTAGGGGATGTCATGGATCCAGAGGAGAACCCCTGTGACTTCTCAAGCTATCCCAATGTTTGGCTTCAGTTTTGAGGAGAAATATTTAAGTATTTCATCCTACCAATTATATTAGTTATGGCTTACATTCGTATGAAATTATCACACAAATAGCCTGGAAGATGTGAGTATTTAGGTCGTTACGAACGACGACCTAGAAAACCTAAGACGAGTTAGGGTTTATATTGTATAGCATGGTTGTACAAAAGCCTAAAGATAAGGTGAGGATTTACGTTGCATAAGCAAGCAACCTCGAAGTCCTATGTATTTAGCCTAAAGATAAGGTGAGGATTTACGTTGCATAAGATATATTATATAGCAGGGCTATACAAAGGCCTAAAGATAATGTGAGGATTTACGTTGCATAAGCAAAATGTATAACAGGGCTATGCAAAGGCCTAAAGATAAGGTGAGGATTTACGTTGCATAAGCAAGTGCCTTCGAAGTCCTATGGCTTTGTTGTTTAAGTCTAAGGAAGAAAGATTGGTTTAGCTGGGGAAGACAAGGGCTATGCAAAGGCCTAAAGATAAGGTGAGGATTTACGTTGCATAAGCAAGCAACCTCCAATAGGGCTATACAAAGGCCTAAATATAAGGTGAGGATTTACGTTGCATAAGCAAGCAACCTCAAAGTCTATGGCTTTGTTGTTTAAGTCTAAGGAAGGAAGATTGGTTTAGCTGAGGAAGATAGGTTTTCCGGGTTTAAGTCTAAGGAAGGAAGATTGGTTTAGCTGGGGAAGACAGGTTTTGCTGTTGAAGATGACTTTAAGTCTAAGGAAGGAAGATTGGTTTAGCTGGGGAAGACAGGTTTTGTTGTTGAAGATGGCCGTGTAGGGTGAGGATTTACGTTGCATAAGCAAGCAACCTCGAAGTCCTATGACTTTGTTGTTTAAGTAAGGTGAGGATTTAAGTTGCATAAGCAAGCGACCTCAAAGTCCTATGGCTTTGTTGTTTAAGTCTAGGAAGATTGGTTTAGCTGGGGAAGACAGGTTTTGTTGTTGAAGATGGTCGTGCTGCCCACCTTGCTAGCTCTAAGCTCATTGATGCGACGAGTTTGAGTTTTCAAGTGTGTCAAGTTATGATATCAAATCAGGTGGCCCTATGTTTGAAGTCCTTTAAATTTTATGAGGACATGTTAAAGTTGATTAGAGCATCACCAGTTAGGATCCTACGGTTCCCTCATTCCGGGACCACTATTTTCTAGTGGATTCACTTAGTCCAAATGAACTTACTAAACTCAACTTAATGAGTTTTGTAATTTCATTTAGACCGTAGGAAGCCTCATTAGCAACCATGGGTTGCCTCCTCCGTGGAATTCCCGATCATCTTTGTAGTTTTGTGTGATGTTTTAGATTAAATTTTGAGTTGTTTTATATTTTGAATGTTGTGGGGGTGAATTTAATCTTGGTTGATTTTAGTTTTAATTTTTGTTTTGGTTTTCTGGCTATCCTGATAGTTTTAGTTTTCATGCAGGGTGGCATCGTTGTTTAGCATGCAAATTTTATAAGTATAAAAGTACAGTATGAAAGTACAAATAAGACAACGCTAAAACTGTAAAAGCGTTCCTGACGAATCTTCTCGTTCCACCACCTGAAACTTAAAAGGCATGTTAAGGCAGTTTATATGAAACAGGGAAGTAAAATTTTGACGACCTACCTAACCCTAGGCCATATCTTCATGGGTCCATAGGAGTTTAATTAAGGATGAAGTTGTCAAGTAAGATATATTAAGTTTAGTAGATCTCCGAGGTATCTAACAGATCTAGAGAAAGAAACAGGTCCGTGCTACTCTCTCGCTGCCCAGTGGAAAATTTTGAGTTCTTTTAAACTTATTATGTTGCTTAATAATTCATCTTATACACACCCTAAACATCAATGAACATTGATGTATGAATTATCCCTAAGAGTAAGGTAATTATCATCTGTAATTTAATTTTGAAGATTATGTGGGTGAAGAATCTTAAAGAGGCAAGTTAGTGTTATTGGAACACTTAGCCAAATTTTAGTCCTAATTGGGCTTGTAATGTTTGAAAGATGTTTTAATTTTCAAGTAGTTCGTTTTTCTAATTCTCATTTAAATGAAAGTTGATTTAACCTAAGTCACTAGTAAGCCGTTAAGACCTACGTGAGTGTTTTAGTTAGTTTTGAAAATGTTAAGCTTTAGATGGTTATAATTCATGATTTGAATTTTATTTGAAGATCAAAATAGGGGTATTAAATTGATTAATTATTGATTTCAAAAGTCAAAACCCTAAATCCTAGGTTCATTTTATTTTAATAAACTCTCAAATTTTAATAATTTAGAAATTTATTAACTTATGTTTTCAATTAAGAAAGTGAGATTGGTTTCTATCAACTAACCCCTTGTGTTTCAAACATTCAAATTAAGTTCAGAGGTTACCCATTTACCTCTTTAAATTAAGCCTAAATGTTAATTAAGGCTAAATCTCCAAAATTACATATTTGCCCCTAAGGTTCTAACACTTCATAATTTGTCAAATTCAATTCAAATTTTGAAATTTTTATCCTTCCTCATTTATGGGTCAACTAAGCCATCAGATGAGAAAATGTGATTTTTCAAAATTTAAATTAATTTACATAATTATTTTCATGAAAAAAATAGGATTTTCTAAAGAAAATTCTTAACTTGACTAAAATAAATCCTAATCTCTTGAAATTTATACTAGAGGTACACCTAGACTAAAGAAGCCTTTGGATTAAATTTCATGATTTTTTTAATTTTATTTGAATTTTAATAATTATTTTAAGTTATGGGGTATTTATTAAATAAAAAATATTTTAAATAGAGAGAATTAATTTTTATATTTTTGAAAAATCCTTCTAAGGCCAGAGAACTTAAAGGAGAAGATTTTATATTTTTGTGAATTTTATTTGATTTACTGGCATTATTTTTTTAGCCTTAAAAAAATATTTTTAAGTTTTGAAATTCAATATCTTTATTTAGAAAATCAGAAAAAATATTCTAATTGTTCCTAAGTGCTTAGGAAGCAATTTATAACATTTTTCATGAAGTTTATTATTTTTGTGATTTATATGGACTTTTAATTATTTAAATATTTAAAAAAAAGTTAAAAATTAAGTTTTCATTTTAAATATAATTTTATTTTTAGAAATTACCACTGATCACAGATAACTCAAAAAACTAAGCTTTATAATTATTTAGCTATACTTTGATTTTTAAAAATCATTTTAGTGTGAAAAATGTTATTTATCTTAAAAAATCAACTTATGTTGCCAAATGAACTCAAAATATTTTGAAATTTTTATGGTGAGTTCTCTGGATCTTAAAAAATAGTGGAGACCAAAAAATCAAGTCATTTTATTGTTTATATTTTTTAAAATTAATTATTTTAGTGTTTTAGGGTTTGTAAAGATTAGGTGTGTTTTGAATGACTTGGCTCATGAGAAATTTTCTTAACGGTTGTCTAGTCATAGTAAAACTTCCAAAATTTTCCTAGATTTTTCTAAATAATATGCTAATTTTCATGATTATTTTAAGCAAATAATGCACATAAACTTGAAAATGTGATTCTCTATCTAGGGACCTCCTATGACTTTGGAAAAATCAGGGATTGTTTCATAAGATAGAGGCAACAACATGCTAAAATTCAATCCATGGTGATATTATTACATGCATGGAGAATCAAAACATCAAAATCAGTATTTAATAAATTAAAAATAAAATATGCATCACATGGACTTAAAATTATTTTCACATTATTTTCCTTTATTCACTGAGTAAGTGGGTATTTATATTTTATTTTTCTAAATTTTTTACACCAAAATATGAATTTTTTAAGTTACGGGTCATTTTCTGAATTAATTAACTCCTATTTATCTATTTAAACGCGCGACGCCACCTCAACCAACGACGGCTCCGAAGCTCCACGCAGCGCGCTCCCATTTGATGTTACTGTCCGCCTCAGTGTTGACTCGGCCCGCAGTTTATGTTTAGAAGTGTTTTCCGGCTTGATCTCGACCGTCCATCCGATAAATACGAGATCAAACGTCTCCCCATCATCGTCCCCGATAGCCTAGCCCCAGAACTGCCCATCTTCTAGCCTTAAGATCTCTCGCATTTCTTATCCAAATTAGATAATTTTTTTTTAAAATGCTCTTCTAGACTAGAAGAACACATCCATATGTTTATGATGCCATGAAATCAATTAAAAACAAATGAAGAGTTCAAATAGACTAAAAAATAAGAGAAGCTTTATACCTTGGCTCTGAGAAGTGAAACTTCAATCAGAGGGTATTGACCCGTTCGTTGGGATCCAAAAAGTCTAGAGATTGAGCCTGTGGTCCTGTTGTAAAGCCTAGGTATGATTTTGATCAAGACCGATTTTGGGTGTTGGTCTAGAGCTATTATAGAGGCTATTTTAGAGGGTAATTTGATGGTGCTTAGTCTTCTCGTACCGATGTGAAGGTGTGGGCACAAGTAATTTAAATTTGGTGGAGTTCTTAAGGATGTCATGTTTTTGCCCTAATTTTTAAGCTCAAAATTAGGGTTATACAAGGGGAATCAAGGCAATGGAGTGATTGGAAAGGGCTGTGGAGGTCTCAAAGAAGCTTTGTGAGTTATTTGGGAAGCTCTCTGTGAGAAAATTCTAGCACACCTCCCATGGACATGGGGGTGAGTTTTTATAAAAATAGCCATAGGGTGGCTCTCAGGGCAAATGTTTGGGTGCATTGTGGTGCTTAGGTGGAGGGCAGAGCAGCTCTACAATTTGATTTGGCTGAGCTGGCCTCTAGGTTTGATTTGGGTGAAGTTTCATGGGGGTGGCTCTCAGTTTTGAGCTTCTTCTATAACTAGGCTAGTCGGCCATGGCAGAGGGAAGTGGCTAAGTGCTTGGTATCTAGGGGAATCTGTCAAAGCAACTTAATGCAATGAGGTTTAGTTTTGGTAAGGGTATCTTAAGCATTTGCATTTTTGGAAAAAAAATCCCTTAATTTGGGGGACTTTTGGTCCATGGCTTAGTTTAGTTGGTTAGATGGGTTTTGGCTCAGTCTTAGAGTCTAACTAAGGGTTGGGGTGGAGTTAATTTGATGATCTTGGGGTGGTTAGGCCATCTTTCATGAATAGGTTCAATGTTGGTTCAAGTAATCAAAGTTTGGGTTTTGGCTAGGTTAGCCATATTAATTGACCAATTTTATTGATTAATATTGTGTAGATGATTGTTATGAAGATTTTTGGTGAAGGGTTGAAGTGATTTTGAGTTCAATTGGTAGGTCAATTTGAGAGATTTTTGAAATTTGACCAAATTGGGCATGTTGGGCTAGACATGGGTCTAGGTTAGGCTAATCTTGGGCTAAGGCAAAATTAAATGGTTCAAATGATCAAGGGAGGTTTTGTAGATATTTTTTTATGAAGGCATGGAGTGGAAATTTTGGGGCTAAGGCCCTCAATTTGGTGAGATTTTGAGACATGGCCAATTTGGGGCAAATATGGGGCTTTTAAACTTAGGTTGAAATCAAATGAATTTGAGGTCTAACCAAGGCCAACTGAAGGTTAATTTTGATGTATTGGGATGTTATGAAGGTTTTTCAACACCAATTGTGGTCAATTGAGTGGGCTATGGGTTCAATTTGGTGGAACCAAGCCATAAGGAAAAAATTTGGGTTTAGCTCAAAATTGGGTTCAAATCATGGACCAATTGAGCTTGGATTTAATTTATTGTAGTCATATTGAAGGTGAATTTGATTGTGGGATTGAAATTTGGGGATATTGGGATCAAATTGATAGATATTTGGAGTGATTTGGGGAAAATATGGCTCTCTAAAGGGCAATTTGGGGGTTTTGATAAAATATGGTCAAATTGGCCAAATTGGTTCATGTGATAGTAGAGAAAAATGAAATTGGGAATATTTGGGAGGTTTTAGGAATTTTTGAGATTTTTTCAAAATTTTGGGGTAAGGAGGGGTATTTTGGCAATTTGGCCAATTTTGGTTATTTTGGGTAGTTTGGGTGTTTTCAAAGTGTTTGAAATAATTTTTGAGTCAAGTTGGGTATTTTGGCTAGATTTGGAAATTTTGGCCAAATTTGGGGTCCCTGGGGTATCTAGGTAATTTGGGGGAGTTTAGGGGCAAAGGGCTAGGATGGATATCTTGGTAGAGTTGGAGTGCCAACCACCATCAATAAGCCATGGACCAACGAAAATCCCATTTTAGGTCCTCTATGTAGTGATCTTAGCCAAACCCTAGCTTAGGGCTAATGGGTTTAGGGGACCACCTAGAAAAGTCTCCCAAAAGTATCACGGGTTCAAAGCCTAGAAGTTTAAGTTTAGGATAGGGAGTGATTGTGAGTGCAAAAATGTACCTTAAGCCCTAGAGCAATACCTAGGGTCAACCCTAAGGTCAAGCAATACTAAGGGTAGCTCATCTTGAGTTCCCCCATAGTGACCCCACTTACTAAGTGCTAGAGGTTAAGACCAATATGTGGAACTTCAAGTTGACTAGAGAACAGTTTAGGATTTCTAATTGTGAGGGTTCCTTGTCTAGTTTTCTAAGAATAGTCAGTAGGAAAGTCCTATGCTAGACCTTAGGCTACTAAAGAGAAAAAACTAAATCTCAACCAAAAGTAAGGTCAACAAGTCTGCTGCTACTAATGAGATAAATCATGTTGTGAAGATTGTTAGGAACCTAGAGGAGACTGCTCAAATTGAATTCTCATCGGTTGCTTAACCTTGTAAGCTCTCACTACTGTCCCAGATTTCTTCTCAAATGTCCTGACTGCTCTAGACTTCTCAATCTTTCCTAGGACTCAATATGCTTAGCCTCCTCCTGCAAGCTCCTGACCTTGCAGAATAGCTTCTCGAATGACTTGATTGTGGGTCCCTTGAGCCTGAAAGCTAGTGGTCTATGAATGATTTTGAATAGAATCTCAATTACAAGTTGTTCCTGTAGCTGAGGCACACACTTCATGCTCAAGTTTCTTCACCTCAAAATGTAATCAACCAAGGTTTCATTGGATTTTTATCTTTCCACAATGAGATCTTATATGGTGACATGGTGTTGTGCTCCGACAAACCTCTTCTTGAACAAATGCTCCAACTTTAAAAACGTCATCACTGAGCCATTAGGCAACTTAGCATACCAATCGAATGTGATTTTTGATAAACTTTTGACAAACTACCTGAACAAAAGTGCTTCATTACCCCCGATAATACAACAACACGCTCTAAAGTGGGTTATATACTGACGAGGATTCCTGGTTCCATCAAAAATCTTGAAATTTAGCGGCACAAAGCCCTTGGGGTATGGTATGACATTGAATTCTTTGGAATAAGGTCACCCTTTAAAATTGATGCCCCTCCTTTAGATTGGGCTAAGGCTTCTCTCACATACTATTTGATCAGCTGCTTTTTGTTTGTCTCTGATATCAAGCCTTGGATGGAATATTTCTTATGTTGTTTTCTCTATTGGATGAAGCGACCTCCCTTCTATGATCTGTAATATGCACAACGATGGATTAATTGACCTCTGGTGAAGCTAGTTGCTATGACTTAGATTGCCAATGCATTGCATCCATGAAAGTCATAGTGGCTGCTATCTCCTCCATCATTTTCTCCATTCAGATGATCTGTTCATCTCCTAGTTAAATAGCCCTTTGTATGTCATCTGTAATGTTATCCTCACCAGAAAGTGGAGCATCGGGCGTAGATGCAACATCCCTAGTCTTAACAACATTAATCTCCATGAACACCTCACCAAGATAATCGCTGAAGTCAAAATCTTCATCATCATCAACACCCACTCCTCGCTGTTTAGTCAATTCCTCAATCTTGGTTGTGAGCTTTTCTAACTTATCATCGATTGCTTTCTCCTAGGTCTTGAGATATGGAGGTCACTCTTAAACAATATTATGTTGTACAACGGACACTGTAGCAAGAGTGGCAACAACCTCTGGCATGTTGGACCTATGCTTCATTCAATAATGCTATAAAACAAGCTCATCGGAACACACTAATGCGACATCCATGGGTACCCACACTTTGTTCATTAATGTTGATGTTTTGAGAAGGAGTGTCTCAGAGGAGAGACCGGTAATGGGTCTCTTCCCTGTATCCTTCTTTAAGAAGTTTTCATAAATGACAGTAGGCGGTATACTCGAACCCATGTGTAACTTGACCAGTCAATGTCCTACATGTTTTGAAGTTTTAGTGGTTGAATATGTGAATATGGCAATGATACTGACTCAATTTCCCAGGTAGAATGTGACTGGAACATGGGATGTAGGTGCTTCAACTTTTCTCTAGAACAGGTGGACAGATCTGATATCCTTCAAGAACTTTTTATTCATCCAGAGAGAAATTGTGCATCCTACTCGCTTGGGTAAATCACCAACAGTACACCACTCCTTGACAGCTAGTCTTTCAAACACTGTATGGGCTTTCGTAATAGAAGTGGGCCTCTTCCTCTCCTTACTATGATCCTGCAGTGAGGGCAGAGCAACGACAATCCTATAGATGCTCTCATCCCCAGTAGTATCCATCAATGAATAAAGCCTTCTTCCTCATATGAGAGGATCAACCTCAGGCAATCAAATTTCCTCTTAGTGAGGAATCTCATCAAAAGGGGCTATTTTTGTAGCCTGGGCCCTGGTGGCCCTCTGA
The DNA here is from genome assembly GCA_002079205.1 of Phalaenopsis hybrid cultivar. NCBI lineage: Eukaryota > Viridiplantae > Streptophyta > Magnoliopsida > Asparagales > Orchidaceae > Phalaenopsis > Phalaenopsis hybrid cultivar. The sequence continues at coordinate 166,912 of JXCR01030965.1, read as the reverse complement.
ATCTTCTGATTTTGGTTTCTTCTTTGCGACTTGGTCAACGACTTAACCCTTGAACTGGAATTGATTTTAAAGACTGTAGGCAGAGTAGTGAAAGCATCGATTGAATCCTCTTCAATCAAAACTTCTTTTCCTTTAGCAGACTGTACGGTAGGTACAGTAACAGTGAATTCGGTAGCAGTAAGTGTAACGACTCTCGACCAGACAAATGCGGGGATGACAAACTTAATGAGTGTCGTTGTGGTAGTGATATTTTCCTTCTTGTAAGAAGGGAAGTTTTGGAGACGGTTCAAATTGAACTCGAAAGATGGCTCTTGAACTTCTGGAGCAGCAACCTTCGTGATGATGAATGGGGCCTTATGAAGTACGACCACAAATTCGTTAAATCCAGCTCCAAACTTGATCATTGGTGCAATGTTATGAGTGTCGTGCTGGTAGATAGGTTGCAAGAGAAAGTGAGAGTAGGGAACATCATCGTAACATATTCATTGTAAAGTTTTGAGGGTTAGTATTAGCCAACACTTTCAGATTTTAGTGCGAACACTAAAAATTAACATAGGTCATTCTGTGAACTGGGCACGTCTTTTCTTATCTTTATTTTTAAATTTGTTGTTTATTTATGGTTATAGAATTAAAGAATTTGATTAAAATTAAACTAGGGTGAAGAAACATAACAACTTGGCTCAATATGTGAAATATCAAACAAAACTCAAAAGGTACGAGGGAAAGGTGAAGTTTAGGACCCAATGTGAAACTGACTTCACAACGCATGTCGTCCAGGCAGAACTAGTCTGCCAACACACTTACTAGGGGTCCAACCCATACAAACAGATAAAGTCCTTAAGGACTCCTAAACCTCTCTGTTTAAACATGATTAAACAGACGGTCTTGGAATCCAAAAGATTTGACCGTACTTGCCCAAGAAAGAAAAAAGCAATGCATGCCAACAAAAGAAGGGTAATCTAGACCATAAGGGACATGGACATATTATCGATGTATGAAGACAAAACTTTCTGATCATAATGGAGAGAGAAACTATTCCCCAGTGGAGTCGCCAAAAATTGNTAACCTAGCCCAAATACAAGATTTGGTCACATGCACCTTTTTGGACTTTTGATCAAATCCAAACCAATTAAGANTTAGACATACATTTGAGAATGCATTGTGGCCTAAATATAAACTCATCTCTAAATTTATTTCATCTTAAAAAGGGTACAAGTTCTCTAGACTATTGAAATATATTAAACTAAGAATGCTTGTCAACTAAATCAAGAATGTCTATTTGATAAAACTAACTTAAATTACTTCTCTCACTGAGAGAATTACACAGCTATTTTAAAAGTCATGCAACTATTTTAAAATTTTATAAATATTTTTTTTATTTGATATAATGCATTTTTTGGCACACAACCTTGCATATAATATAAGGTTGTAAGTTTGATCCTTCTCTATGCAATGATTAGTGTTAATGAGACTGCCCAAGAATTAGATGTTTATCATAAAGAAAAAAGAGAAAATTTCCTTTCATACTTAAATATCAATTGCTTCAAGTCTTATTATAAAAAGAACTATTTCAAAGTGCAAGCCATGCATCAGTTCAAATTCTTAAAAATAATCACAAGTTGATCACATATAATGCTCAATAACTCGCATATGGAGTTGATAAGGTCAAAAATATTAAAAAAAATTAAGAAAAACATCAATGATTACTATGATGAAACTAAATCTCAATTAGAAATGTCTATTTTCAAGATTCAAGCTCCTAAATTAAAAATATATGTGTTTAAAAAACAAAATATTAATAATGGATGTGTTGGTGCAATTTTCAACCAAATGAATTCAATTATAAAATCAAAAGTTTTTGGATTGAAAATCCAACTCCTAAACCAATTTTCACCATGAAAAAAATCGTGACACAGAAATTTAACAAGAAGAAATACTATGATCAAAACACCACTAAATTCTACCATAATTATTGAGTTGAAATCTTAATAAAATTTAGAAAATACATATAAATTGCAAAAGCCTTAAAATATTCAAGTGAAAATTTTCTTCCTAAAACTAGAACAAAACACATCAATTCTGAGATTAATATTAACTTGCAAAAAACTAATTTTGTATTGTCTCTATGATTTCTCTAGATATATAGTAAGAACATGACACGTGTTCTTTGTCTATGTGATTTTTCTTCATAAAATATAAAAATTAAGACCCAAACCCTCTAATCAAATGGATCATTGCAGAATGACACCTTTATAGCGCAATCATGATAGTAGCTTGTATATCATTTAATAGCCCTGCTACTAGAGATGAATTATAGAGTATATTTGATAGAACACAAGTTTTTTATTAGCTAAGCTTGACTTAAAAATTTCATCATAGACAAATATGTGCTTCGAGTCTATAAAATCCCCTTGGATGACGAAACTCATAGCTTCCAACAAGCATCATTCAGTTAAATAGAGTTACATACTTTTGTATAAACTAGAAATCATGACCAAAATATAGAATAGAAAGTTCTTGCTTAATCTTGTCTTCATCATTCTCTCATTATCCACTTTAAACTTATGGTCATAAATTTCTATAATCTAAAACCAAATTACTATTATTATATGTCAATCAGTTAAATCCTTTATGACAATCATTAATCATTGGGATAGGTAATTAACTATCGAGAGTTATGCGTAAGAGAGACCATGAACCAAAACATAAAGATTTTACAAAATTTAGGTAAAATCTTTGAATTGTAGTTTTTGCAAAACAATAGACTTAAAAGGTTTAAGCTAGAACATTGTCAAAACTATCTCGCAAGAGGCAATGACATAGATTTATGGATACCACAATTCAGTTACTATTTTGAGATTTTATTTGGGATGAGAAATGTTTTGAAGAACTTATTTTAATATAACAATTGTTGTTTATTTGCATGTAAATTTATTTTGATTTCATAAATGATGTTATCTATTATATATAAGAAGTGCCATTTCAAAAAATTCAAACGCTCCAACCTCCCTCAAAAAGTTAAAAAAAAAATGATTTCGTCATCACGGGTTGTTATGGCCTCTATTCTACTTAATCAACAATGGCAGTAAACCCTACTTGAATGAAGAATCCTTATTAGTAGTCATGAGTTGTTTCATCTGAAGAAACCTTATAGACTTGAGATGAATATTTATTCATGGGGACTAATTTGAGTCAACCATAAACTGCATTGGGTTTCATGTCCTATCAAATATATTATATGATCCACCACTCAAAAGAGCATACTATCATTGGAGAACATATCAACTGTAGTCATGACGGAAATATAAGCTCTATTTGGTGGTAAACCACTCAGTCAAAAGGCTCTAATTTTAATTGTTTTTTGTGATGTCTTTGGCAACAAGATGACAGGAAAAAAAAGGACTCAAAATACATCTTTTCTAGGATGATATTATTTTGATTGTGAATTAATAATATAATTGATATGACATTAGATCTTTGTGAACTCGAGTAAATATTAAATTTGTCATTCTCAATAAAATGTTACCGAAAATTGATAGATTATGCTATTTAACTTTTAAGTCATAGCATTTTTCAATTAAATATAAATTTTGAATTTTTATAATTTTAGATTTAAGATTCGTAAATTTAAAAATATCATGAAAATATATCTGGATGAGATCGGCAATCAATGCAATCAACATCGAGAAAAATTATTATTTAAACAACATGAAAAATAATAGCTTTATTGAGTCCACTCCTCGTGAAAAAAAGGATCAAACTAATTATTTTAAACTCAATCTTGTTAACTCCGGTCCTAATTAGGAGAGAATCAAACTGGCTCAAAGGGGGCTCAGTCTGGTGAATTCCAATCTTTATTGGGAGAAGGATCACATTGGCTATAGGTGGCCCAGCCTTGTCAAATCCAGTGCATATAGGGAGGAGGATCGGACTAGCCAAAAGGTGAGACTTACGACATTGCCCTATTGGCAAGGCTGCCCGCTTATAAATAAGTATAACATAATGATTTTTATGACTTTTTAAAGAGAATTTTTTGAAGTTTTAAAATACACGCACACTAATCAACGTAGATTTAATTTTAGCTTAAGCACGCAATTAACCCACATAAAATTCACAAAAGCTTAATTTTTAGTGAATCTAAGCAAGTGATGGAGCACATGCTGGTGTTTAGTACTTATAGTAAGTGATTCTTGATGTATTTATGTAATGTCGCATAAGCCCTCAAGGCATTTGATGCTCTTCAATATTGTGCTTCTCTCAAACTCATACATAACTCTTAAGACATCTAACTTTCTTCAAGGTGGTGGCATTTGACTTGACGTTAATAGTCTTGAAGTCTATTAACCTCAATTGATGCTTCTCCCTATAAAGATTGAAGTGCTAAGACTTTATTATCTCTTTTCTAAAGTACTCTTTGATCGAAGATTAACTTGATACAGCTGAAATCATCATTATTTGAGACAAATTAATCTTGTCACAAATGCTTTCATTCTAAAAAAACTGGATTTTAATTAGTTAGACTCATACTAAATTATAATTGAAATTATCTCAAAAGAAATGCAACTACTTGAGAGATAATCTGTATCAAACAGGCCTATGATGCTCTATACATATGATTCAAACTTATACCATGAACATTTATAAAGTTCCACAATGCTTATACAAACTGATGAAATAAAACAAAATAACATAAAATTCCTCAATGCTTTTGTAAACTTATAGAAAAGAAATATTTCATAGATCTAATCAAGACTCGCTGACTATGCGAACTGGAGTAACTGGTATAGTCTCCCACCACTCTTTCAGCCTTCTATTTCCTCGACTGCTATTCCTATTCCCTGTTTTCTTCAGCTTAGGCATGAAAATATATGTAGCAAATCCTATCAGAAAAAGCCTGAATGGCACCATCATCAGCAAAAATGCAACCACACTAAGCCCACTCATTGCCATATTTGAATGCTGCAACCAAAATCAAATCTTTTCAGTATAGAACTAATGATATATATGATAATGAAAACTTATGACTCCCACCTTCGGTGTCTTCGATACAAAGATAGATTTGATTTTGAGAATGGTGATGTTTGTTGTCTTAACCATTGCATCAAAGTTATTAAGGCTGTGCTGAGCTGATACTA
>JXCR01030965.1:78373-159631 GCA_002079205.1 Phalaenopsis hybrid cultivar | reverse complement strand
GAACGAACGCATCACTGTTCGTGTTTGATTCATTTAACTAACCGAACGAAAAAAATTTGTTCATGTTCGTCTCGTCTACTTATCGAACAAATCGAACACAAACTCATTGACGAACCGAACACGAACTGTTCGCGAACAACGAGCTTTTTTTACAGCCCTATATGCATGCAAATGTGGGCAAGCACAGCAGTGCCGCTCTCGGTGCACACAAATGGTTCACAGAATCGTCGACCCAACCTAGCTATGTTAGCTTGTACTGCCCCATGATTCGTGGGCCAATCAAGCATTTTGTTGTTTATAAAATCACCACTGACTGTCGTTTCAGCCTGAACTAACCAATCGCGGCCAATGCCACCGTTGCTTACCATGTGCATGCCACCGCCTGCCGCCAAGCTATCATAGTCGTCACTAGCCAACAGTTGTCCTGTCGTTGCATTCTATTGCCACAACTTGTTGCCCGTAAAGCCCATGGCAAGCACGATCCCTCATGCGAGTAAGAATGGCGACACCACTCAAATGCACGCCCAAGGGCATCCCCACGTGCCTCATTGCGACCTTGCTCATGTTCATGCTTTCCTATGAATCACACTACATATTTAACAGTTATTTGTGCTAATTTTGTCTCCCTAGCAAGCATGTGCACCCAAGCTTGCATCAAATGCCGAGCCACCACTATCTAATCGCCTCGTTAAGATGAGCCCAATGACACTAAAATTTGTCCAATCTGAGTTTCATTAAGCCGTTCAACCACTTTTAGAAACTTTGCATGGTTAACATGAGGGTCAAATGAATTTCAAATTTGACATACTTATAGTCAAATTGAGCTTCTCGGTGAGAGGAATGCAATAAGCCCAAGATCACACAATTTTAAGGTCATTATGGCCATCAAATGCTCAAAAAAAATATCTATGATTAAGAGGGTTCAATTTGAGTCATGCGATCACATGGTCACTTGAGTTGTCGTTTAATAACTAAAATGTCCCTCACCTATAACCTATAAATAGGCTCCTCTCTTCACTTGAGGGAGGAAGACAAGTCAATTTTTTGTGTTATTTTAGATTGAAGACCCACTGATAACTTTCAGTCTTGTAGCCGCCGACCACAATCCACCACTGGTCATTAGACATCCCTTGCTTGTTGTTGTTAAAGTACTCCAAATACGATGTAATGAAGTATCCAGAATATTATGCAATGAAATACCAGAATATGGTGTAAAGAAGTGCCTGAATACAGTGTAACAAAATACCCCTGACATGGCGTAACGAAAAAGATCGAACACTATGTAATGAAGTGTCCTCAACATGATGTAATGAAGTACCCTGAACATGGTGTAATGAAGTACTCTGAACATGGTATAACAAAGTACCATGATTATTGTGCAATGAAGTATGTCGAACACGCCATATTGAAGATTCAGTGATAATTTCCGATCATAACTACTTATAACTGTTGCATTTAGAATATGTTGACTTTCTCTGGACTCCCAACATTTTTTCCTTATGTCGTATACCCACAAATATTATCTCTAGTCTAAAATAGTAAACCTTAAGAAGGGATGAAGCTACCAACTAGTGTACTAACACCAACAAAGGTCTTGGAAGCCAATTAATGCTATTGCAACTTTCTCTTATGGCTTATGTGGTCAACTACAATCTCCATGGCTCATTGGTACTGTAGTTTTCAACTAAGGTCTTTATGATCAAATGACGTTATTGCAACTCTCCACTAAAGCCTGTGTACTTGACCAACTACGACCTACCTGACCAAATAGGATCTACGTAGCTATTTGCTACTAAAGTTTCTAACTATGGCATCTATGACCAATTAATGTTACTGTAGTTCTCAACAACAACATATGTCAGCAACTATGCTTACGTGGATAATTGCTATTGGAGCATCTAATTATGGCCTCTATGGCCAACTGAAACTAATGTAGCTACCAAGTACATATTGTAAATTCACTGATAATTCTCGATTATAGCTATTTATAATTGTCATATTTAGAATACGATGACTTTCTCTACACTTTCGAAGTTTTTTCTTTATGTCGTATATCAATAAGTATTATCGATGTTGTAAAATAGTAAATCAACCAACAGCCTTAGTGGTCAATTAACTCTATTACAACTCTCCGCTATGACATATGAGGCTAACCACAGCCGCTGTGGCTCAATGCAATTGCAGCTTTCAACTAAGACTTTTATGATAAAAAAAATTCTATTGCAAATCTCTGCTGCAACCTATATGACCAACTACAACATATGTGACTACCTATGGCCTGTGTAGCTAATTGCTACTGTAGTTTCTAACTATGACCTTTTTGGCCAACAGGTACTACTTCATTTCTTCAATACAACCTACATGAACAACTATGACTTACATGGATAATTATTATTATAGCTTACAAGTCTCTATGGCTAATTGAGACTTATATGACAGCTACTACTACAACTTCCAACTACAAACGCTATGACAAACTGATGTTATTATATCCACTGTTTACAACATTTATGGCCGACTACTGCCTATGCAACCTACTATCACTATTATTACCAAAAACTTAATTTGTTGTACCTTAATTACGGTTATTAAAGTTGAACTATACTTGTATTTCTGTGGTTATCAATATTGTACTTTCATCTTCTTTAATTCTAGAGAAGAATGAACCTATGTATTTACAATCATATAGTAGATTACATTGACTGGGCTAAGCCCCATGATTTTTCCTTTAGAGTTTTTCCACATAAAAAATTGTGGTGTTTTCTCCTATTAATTCTCTATTATCTATGCATATGTTGGATTTTAGTGCAACACTAAGATGTTAAATTATAACTCTAGCGTCACGAATCATCCGACAAGCAATAGTACTCGTGATTTTTCTCTTTTCAAAATTTCCTTGTAAATTAGTGTACTACTTTGTTTGTTTCTTTTGTTGTTCATTACTACAATTTCATAGCACGCCTAATCTAAAATCTTTTTCAAATCACTTTTGATTGAGCTAATAGAGCCACAAATTACATGAACGTTTCATTTATTTACATAAATACCACACAATTCCTCTCTATTTTACATATCTAACACCTAAACATCATTCTTTATATTTAAACCAACTAATTCTTTAATATGATTTCAAAAATATCTCTATTTTAATTTTAAAAAATGAATACACCTTTTTATGCCTACATAAAATGGAATACATGTAAAAGTTTAGGTGTTATATGTAAATATATTAGAATTGAGGGGTATTTATGAAAATCTTACCAAAATTTATGTGTACGGGCCAACAACTAAGTATTTCTACACCCAATATATCATTCAACTATTAAACATGAGACTAAAGACAATACTCAGCAAACATAAACATGACTTACCCCCAGCAAAATAATGCTATCTATGATCCCCTCATCTTTAATCTTCTCAAGAGTAGCCTTGGCAATGCTCGCCTCCTTCGCTTCATCTCTCACTTGCTCAATGGCTGGCTCTAGCATTGCTAATGATTCTGCTTCTCCCCTTCTTGGTGTTACCTGAACGCCTTCTTTTGCTTCCATTCCACAAACAACTGGACTCCCAATATTCAAGCTCTTAAGTATGGAGGCAGCACTGCAAGCACCTATTACTTCTGGCTTCTTCAAGCTATTATACAGTTCTTCCAACACATAATCTCCTTTGGGAACTTCATCAAGCAAAGTGAAGATTAAGAAGTTGATGGGAGGAGGAGGAGCCATTCGAAGCATTTCCCTTGCTGCATGAAGCCTCATTATCCCCAAAATAGTTCTGGCTTGCACTTCCCAAACTTGAAAACATGATTCTGTTTCAGAGAACTCTGCCTTTAGTTTTGATATGAATCTGTGCATTTGNATTTAACTTAATATATATATATATATATATATATATTATGAATTTCAAAAATAATATTTTAATTTTTGAAAATACGAGACTGATCTAATCCCATATAGATAATAGTTTAACTGAGAAAGCACAACACTGCTAAGCGATGCATGTACCCTAAGGAATTGACATATCCCTTACTAATGAGGCTCAATTAAATATACTAAAGAATTTATGACATCCATTTTTTTCTATGAAATATTTATGTTGATCAAAAAGTTCCCCTATCTAATATGAATAGTTAAACATTGTTTTTATTAAGATGGGTTCTTAAAATTTTCTATTAGGGCTTGGTCTTATAGTTAATTACATCTTAAATGATCGAGGTCACCTAAGAAAACTCTCGATTTATATTAGAAAATATTGTCTTAAAGAATTTCAAGGGGTATCACTTTTCAAAGGTCAGACAAAGGAGAGTAAAATGAGTAAGGCTCAAATTCATAACATTATTATGGAATCCAAAGAAAGAAAAACTATGGAATGTCATGGATCTTGATGAGAACCTCGGTGACTTCCCAAACTAACATAAGGTTGGCTTCAATTTCAGAGAGATATTATTAAATGTTTCATCCTGTCAAATTTTTTTAATTAGGGCATATACATGAATGACATGGTCATACAAATAGCCAGGAAAATACGAAGATTTATGTCATAACGAACAAAAACCTCAGAACCTAAAGCAAGTTATGGCTTAAATCACACAAAATTATTGTGCACTGGCTAAAAGATGAGGTGAGGATTTATGTTGCATTAGAAAAAAGACCTCAAAATCCTATGTCTTGACATTTAAATCTAAAAAAAAGATTTTTGTTGTTGATCCACTTGTCTTGATACCCACGGAGTTAGCTCCAGGCTTCTCACCAAAGTAGCAGTCCTAAGGTCTAAGGTTCAAAATCTTTTACCAGATGTATATCAGGTGACAAGTTTTCTTATTAAGCATTATGGTGGGGGTTAAAATTGATTAGAGTGACACCGGTTAGGATCCCACAGTTCTCTTGTTCTAATACCACTATTTTCTCTTAAATTTAAATAGTCTAAATGAGTTTTTAAGCTCATTTAAATTGGGGAGATCTCGTTAACAACCATGAGTTACCTCATCCAAGGGACTCCAATAAATTTAGAAGGATGTGTTATGAAATCATTATTTTATTATTTTATTTTTAAAATGTTGTTTAATTTTAAAAAAATGGTTTTGTAAGTTCTTAGAAAAGTTTTGCAAGCAAGGTAAATAAGTGCAAGTAGGGAAATGATGTAAAGTAAATAAATAAAATTGTGGTGCATAAAGCATAAAAAAGTACCTAANTCTCGAATACAAATCGAGCATTTACGACATCGGCGGCCAATGGAAGAACACATCCCAACCATACAAATGAGTCTTCACCAACATTATTTTCTTCATCCACCTATATTGATGTCAAATTACCAACATGATAGTTCTTACTTGAAAAAAAATAATAAAAAATTGATTTAGGCTGTCCATTTTACTTACTAGAAGTGGCATTATGTCAGAATAGAAGAGGGGAATATCATCATGGATCTGGTCTGGATTTCCTTGCAGAACTTTCTTTCTATCTTCCCTTTCCTTTCCAATACCTTCCTGCTCAGCATTATTATTAAGCAGTGATTAATGAATAATTAATGAAATGATTAGAAATAAATGGCATTGATTAACTAATGAAATGATTACATAAACTGAATAAGGGTACTCTTCATCTTTGTTGCTTGGGAACTGCCATGCCAGCATCATATCAAAGGTGAAACGGGTAAATTTTCCATGGCTAATTTTCTCTCCAATTTCGCAGCAAAGTTTTTCAATTGCTTTAGAGCTGCAGAACTCAACAAAGCTTCTTGAGCAGTTATCTACAGAGGCTTTCAAGCTCTTGTCGAACTCATTGATGAGAGCATCCTCTGATGTGTTCAGAATTCTACATCAAACCCCACCCACAGTTTAATAATTTAAAAATCAAATTTCTTTATAAATTATGTCTGGACTTGGTCAAATACATAAAAAACAAGAATCAATAAACTGCAACCTAATTAAACATATTTGCATGATTCAATGAAATTTATTAACATAACCACTCACAGTAAACTTTGGAAAATGACACAATTTTCATATGATTATTTTCCTTGAACAAATCTAACTCCAATAGCCACAAGAAAACAAATAAAAACACTAAACCATGCTAAGATATTGCACCAGACATGTTCATTGTAGACAATCCTTGTTATCTAAAACCTGCCAAAAAACTGAATATTAACATTTATATTGTATGTAAATATCATAAAAAGTTTCCTTCATGACACAAATTTATTTTATAAGGAAATTCATAGGGAGAAAGAGAAGAAGAAGAAGAAGAGACGGTTACTCTGCACATTTCTGAAGCAGATCACTAGCAGTTGTGGATAACTGTTTCTTCATCTCTACTCTCTCCCTCTCATAAGCAGTGGAATGGTAGAGAATTCCTCATCTCTTCCGTTTAAGCGGCATGGAAGATATCGTGGCAAAACTTGGAGACTGCACGTGTTGGATCTGGCCATGCTACCGCTTCCCATGCATGTCCGCCGCTATTCTGCGTCAAAAATATTTCAAATGAACTGAACAAAAACATAAAGAGCATCACCATACAATTTTTATCTAACATATTTATAATGATGTCATGTTCGTGTCATAAATTTATACATGAAAAAATAAATATAGTTTTTAAAAAGTTCAGTTATTATGGTATGCTTTGTGCTGTTAATGATTTGAGTGTAATTAAGAGTTTAATTAAGTATTAGATGTGTAATGATTGCTTAAAAATTGTGTGATATGTTTCTAAACGTCGCTCCTCTTTACAATCTCTATTTCAATATTTATCAGCATATAAAACATTAAACATAGAAATAGATTTACAAGCAAAAATACCTTTTTGTTGCTCTGTTGACGGCAGTCGCATTATTTGAGAATAATTATGTTTTAGATTATGCAAATTATGCTTGGCTGAGCAAGACATGAAATAATACTAACGCCTAAGTTGGTTGCCGCCGGATTAATTTATTGTTGAATCTTTTTAGGACATAGTGTCCCATATTATTTGTAGGTTATGCTCAAATCCTATTAATATTGACTAGATGAGGGAGAAAAAGAAAATGTATGATAGATGTTCTTCTTCATAGATCAAGGCGATGAGATTGTCCAAAGAACTTGTTGAACTCGGCCCCTCGATCTCCGGTCGATGACCCGACCAGGCCAGCTTCAGTCGGTCTGACCAACTCCATTTGGCCCGACCAACAACTCCATTTAGCTCGGCTAACAACTCCGTTCGACCTGGCCACCAGCTTCGTTCAGCCAGACCACCAACTCCAATCGACCCACATTAGTCAGCCCAATCAACTTTAGTCAGCATGATAAACTCATTTGTGGCCCTACCAACTCCAATCGGTCTGACCAACTCTATTCAACCTGGCCAGCTTCATTTTTCCTGGTCACCCGACTAGCTCTATTCGGCCAATCCAACAGCTCTAATCCGCCGTCTCCAGCCAACTGCATAGAACTAGGGATATAATTGTCATTTTATAATAATCACTCTCCAACAAATAGAAGAGCACTATTTTTATTTGGGGGGAGAAAATGTAATATACACTATAGATTATTGTTCATTCAACTCTCTTTTTGTCTCTCTCTCTCTCTCTCTCTCTCTCTCTCTCTCTCTCTCTCTCTCTATTTCTCCTTATTTATATGATGAATTTACTTTCAGTCAACCATCTGATTCGTAATCGAAATAAGCCCAAATCCATTCAAAATCCAAAACATGTTCAAATTGAGCTAACGCCGAGATCAACCTGTTCGAAGTTCATTTGAGCTTTCATCAAGAACTTCAATTTTTGTTGGGGTGGGATCTACACCATGACCTCAACTACCTCACCTTGGAGACGATATAGTCAAAATCCACAAAATTTTAGAAATAACTTTTTTATAAATTTATTATTTTAAATAAACACTCAAAAAATAAAATATTTTAAATGGACAAAATGGCCAAATAAATAGATGATTTTGCCACATCAATATGCAAAATCACCTCATGTGGTGGTCGTTTTCTTTGTTGATGTGACAAAACAAATTATTCAGGATAAATATATATATTACTTTTATTCTATTTATAAAGTCATAACACCAAGCTTATTTAGCCTGTTGGTAGAGTGTAAGGTTCATAATTTTATGGTCTTGGGTTTGAGCCCCATGGTAGTTATCTTTCAGAGCATAATGTTTGCTTTATTATTTTTAAAAATTATTTAATTTAAAAAATAAATTAAAGTTACATAAAATATATTAAATATTATAATCTAAATTTTTAAAAAATAATAATATTAGAAAAATCATTATTGTAATATAAAATAAATTAGCTTTAATTATATGAAATTGTCATTTAAATTTACATAGCAAAAAAATAATTTTAATTATATTTAGTTTTTAAAAAATGTTAAATACAAATTTAATTTGCACAACTTTTATACATTAAAAAAATTAAAATGGTAATATGTGGGTGTGTATGTGTGTGTTTATATAGAAAAAATGCAACACGAACCTTAAAGAGATCAAGCGACTCGAAGGAACTTCACTATTTTTTATTAGAATTGCATATGAAAGATTATCAAGCGATCAACTAACTCAGCACGCTTGCCCAGGCGACCAATAATCCCATCGAATCTAAATAGTCGGTTGAATTGGTAAACCAACAGAATCGATCAGGAATTAGGCAATCGACAGCTAGAAGTAAAAATCTGTTGCCTTGTCATGCATTATATCTGATAGTCGCAACTATTCATGCAAGTGGTGCTCATTCGGTTATTTGTATTAGAGAGATAGTTATATTAACTGCTCAAGATGAGAAAAAAGAAAAATAACATTTAACCAACAAGATAAAGAGGGATAATGTAATTGTAAACTTGAGTCACTTATGATTATAAATAGGGGTTATTTTATGAGTAAAATGTTACACACTCATTACACCAAAAACTCATAGATTTTTTATCTTTCTGTTCTTTCGTGCTCTATCTCTTAAGGCGTGCCTAATTATACAACATGTGATTTAACATCCTAAAAGGTGGTGTGGTCAGTGCAGACATGCCCATACGAGAAACAGAGAACTACAGGAATGTGAGACTAGATAAAGAGACACAACAATAACGAAATTTACATGAGAATTCATAAAACAAAAATTTCAACTTCAAATGCAAGAGTTGCAAAACCGGATGATTGGTTTGCTTAATGCCCTCCAAGAAGCGATTACGCGAAAGCGAGATCAACCACCTCCCCTCGCATAAGAGTCTCACAAAACTCAATCGCACAGGGTACAACCTCGAGACCTAGAGGAACCACCAACTCATAATGGTCGAAGAGCAATCCTAGTAACCGAAGAGCAAGAAAAATTCCAAACAAATAAACAACAAGTTTGCATTAGTGTAGAAAAACTGGACGAGACAGGAAGAAGCACCTCATGTACCATTTCCAGGGAGTCCATTCTCTCGATAGATTCAAAAAGTCAAACCACTAGCAAAATTTTGACTTCTACATAGGAAAGAATGATATGACTGATAATGTGGTTGCGTTTGAATCAATGATTGGAATGTTAAAAATTAATGAGCTATGAAGTGTCTTTTGTTTCTCACCACACTGAATGAGGCAACCCTTAGATACTTCAATAACCATCTGTCATAAGTAGTATCTTCTTTTTTTGAGTTCAAGAAGATGTTCGTGACTTACTTCGATAGTGTCCAGAAGTAAAAGAAAAATCTTAGGCCTTATTGCAACTCAAGCAAGATAAGAAAAAAAGCCTTCATTCTTACATCACCCATTTTTAAAAGGAAATGCTAGAAGTACAGGATTTGCATCACGTAATTGCACAAACCTCCTTGACTCAAAGGGTGAGAGAAGCTCTCTTTAAGTTCAATTTTGGTTTGTGTGAGCCTAAATCATTGTTTGAACTATTGCAAATGACCAACAGTTACATTGCTACAGAGGATTATGGCCTTGGTCTCTTTGAACCAAAACCTGAGACATCTTATTGTCACTAAGGAAAAGGGCTGCCTAAGGCCAAAGGTGAAAGGAAAAAAATGATCAACAACCTTTTGGTCACCTAAGAGCATGAGAATGATCGAAACCACCGATCATTAGAGAGGTGGTAACAATTAGAGAGGCAATACTTGATATTATGAGTGATTTCATGTGTACCAAGAGAGGCAAGGAATGACCCCCCCCCTAGGGCCTTGATGTTTGAATTGGTGGAGGTCATCCAGAACAATAAGTTTTTCAAAAAGGCAGCACCAATGAGAACAGGTTTTTCCTTCCATAACCTAATAAATACTGTTAGAATCCTCTGGATCACAACCATGAAACTGAGAAATGCTGATACCTCAAAAAAAATAATGGAGGACTTGACCTGTGCTGAAAAGCTACAGAAGTTTGTTGTTGTAGAAGCAAACACTCAACAACAATATACATCAGTGGAGGAGGTGTCAAATGAACCTATTTGAGAAAATTCCATTCACATTGTTAAGATCATTCCAACTATTTTTAGAGGGAGTTAATTATCTTGTTGAGTCAGTAAAAAAAATTGTTGGTTGGGGTAAGTGTTCTTTATGGGCTTAACCAAAAAGCGAAGTCATCTACCCATTATTTTCACCGATGTGGATTTGCCACCAAAAGGAAATCCAAATAACAATTTTGTTGTCATTACTACACTTATTGACAACAACCAGGTAAGTATTATTCTTGCTGACACTTGGAGATCGTATATATTATTTATAAGGCGGTGTTCGATAAAATTAATTTAAGAACAGATCGGTTGTTTTGCACCAGTCAGCTCACTATTTGGCTTCTTTGACGAGCAGAAAGAATCCATTAGTTTCATTGCCCTATGTGTCTCGTAGGGCAAGCAAAATAAGCAATTCAATAGTACCAAGAACTTCATGGCGGTTGAATCACCACCAACATAAAATGTCATTTTTGGATGACATTGTGTTTTAGGTTCTTATTAAAAAGACTTGGAGTCACCAGCTTATTTTATCATCATATGATTCCCTTTCAAAATAAATTTCTCTCTCAAATCTTAGAAATGATCTGAAGAGGTGAAGAATCATAATAATAGGATATACAATAGAAGTTAGACAAATAAATTTTAAAAAGAAACAATGAGGGCTTAAGTAAGGTAATCTTTATGTGATATGTCAAGAATGTACATCTAAAGATATCGGATCAAAATATCTTGTAACACAATCCATGAAGAGAATCCCTACATATGCTAGCCATTTTGCTAGAGAGTCATGATTTTATGTTTGTTCTGGGTTCAAGGATGCTCCCAAAGAAACATATCCCTTTGATTAATTACATCTTGAGGGATGCCAAAGAATACTCTCGATCTTGTTTATATTATTTATTATATCCAGATAATTAGGAAACCAAAGGATTTTTTATCATCTCAGGTGAGAGAATTATGATGATTTCGGTGACTATACTGGGCCATAAGGCAGAGAGTGAATCACCGTATGCACTACGAGCAGTGGTGTCTAGACATGTAGAACCCACAAGACGAGTTCAATGATTTTTTGAAAGGAATGACAGAGCTCAAAGGAGGAGCCAACAAAAAAGGGGATGAATCCCAAATCAGGTGGAAGTAATAGAGTCAGGACACCATGGATCTTTCATCTCAAGCTTCGGAGACTCTAAGTCCATCTGGTCGTGAAGGTAGTCAACCTAACCCGGGCAGAGCTCTCTTGTCAGCAACCTCTGAGTTGTGTCATACAAGGAAACTCAAAAGAATTAAAGTCAGGGAAAAGAAACATCTATTTTTTTATGATCCTCTAAGAGGTGAAATAGGTGAAAATTAGACTTATACTCATCAATTAAATGACAAAGATTCCTCGAGAATGAAGAGGAAAGGTAGGTCTTACTACAAAATGATTGTGCTCTTACAAAGATCTTACGCCTCCGTTGGGTTGGGAGAGCTTCTAACATCTTAGTCATTGCTAGAAAACCTTCTAAGTAAAAATCTTATGATTGGCTTTATTGATTAAACGAGCATGGGGGCTCCTCCATGGAACATGCATAATGATATAATTATTTGATATTAACTTAAGTATGAAGGCCCTATTAGGGATGATTTGAGGGATAGCCATGCAATGAAACCAATTTTAAAACAAACTCGAAGTTCATGCATAAAAGTAAGTGCATAAAGAAATTTGCTCATTTTAAGTTGATATATTTTAATTCTAAATTTTGATTAATCTTGATTTTTTTTAATTGTTAGGTCTTCTTTGAAAATATATTTTTAGGTCTTTAATGAGCCTAAATTTCCTTTAAGTTGAGCCCATACAAACCACAAATGAAGAAAGAGGGAAGTCATCAAGTTGCACAATATAAACAAACTAGAAATGAATAAATACATAGTATGTTGGGTGTCATTGGGTCAACAACATATTTCAGAAAATAGAAAAGTTGTTGGACTCTGTATATACATGCTCAATCCTAATTTTATATAGGAACAAAAAAATTAGAATTAAGGTACGGGACACGTGTAGCTATTCCCGGTCCTCGTCACATGGTTTGGTGTGTTAGTGCTTTGGAACTCGTGCTCATACTTTATTTTCTATATAGACTCACTATTTACTCTAAACAAATACATGAATTCTAAAAAATACTCAACCTACAAAAGAGTTAGTATGAGTTATATTCATTCAACATGCAATGAGTCATGTCTGATGGGAGGTAAGCTTAACAACATCTACATATAATGTTAACTTTTAAATCATTATTTGCTCCTCCCATTTTATTTATTTTTGGCATGCCTCCCTTCACAAAAAACTACCCCTAAATATACAATTGCACTTTCTTACACCCAGTAAGCATAGAAAGGCAACTCAAAAAATGCCTGACTAGAGGTCAAGATAAGGAACAATAGTCAAACATGTAAAGCCTTAACTACACATTAGGCCCAGCCTAACACACCATGCAAGCACACGATGTCCTAATCACAACATCTAAATGTGTGTGAAGTACAAGGGTGAAAGCTACCATATGACTTTGGCAGAGCCACCAACACCAGACCCATTCTAAAAATCTAAAGGATCTAATGTATATCACCAAAAAGGATTCTTAAAAGAGTTGGTCTCACATATGGCCTAGTTTTGCTAATTGCATAATTTTAAAAATATAATTGACTGTTATTGTGAGTCCATAACATGTGAGGTGACATACAGTAGAGCCATTGGAACCTTAGCACCGTCATACGTATATTGATCCCGATGAAATAACTTGCATTGTTTACCGAGATTTACTCAACAAGCAATGCTCATTAAAGCATCACTACCAATAGTGAGTCACTAACATATTGAGTCCAATTCGCTATCAATACACAAAGGTAATGTGCATGCAAAAATGCATCAAGTTTCAACACATTATGATCACTCATTTGAGATGTGAGTGAACAAGTCAGATGTCAAAAGTTATTTAAATATCATGGAAAATGCAAATGATGAATTTGTGACTAATGCAAAGTGACACAATCAAGTGCACACATATTGTGCACTCAACTAATTCAGTGGCTTTAAAGCATAACCCAGGTTGAGCACACAAAATGAAATGCTTATGACATTCATGTGTGATGTCGTGAAAGGTGAGGTGACGTATTCTCCAATTAGGAGAATTACACACTGACAGGCTAGCAAAGCTACCACTCACCAAGGATACACAAGTATTGAGCCATGTACATACGGTGTCATATGTTTGTGGCAATATGGCGAAGGATGGTGCTCATGGAGACACCATGCGCAAGAAAATGCCAAAGATAAAGTTCAATTTTTTTTCATGCAATAGTATTTAACGTATCAAATAACATTTGAAAATACATTTTTTTTATGCACACAAGCAGGAATTCAAGCAATTAAGATGAATATACAAGTAATGTGAAGCAAGTGTGACACAAAAAAACATGCAAATGAGATTGGTTGATTGACCTGTTGGATTGATTGGGAGAGGTCGACCGGGTATTATGGCCAAAGGGGGTGGCCAATGGGGCCAAAGTGATCGGTAAATCAGGTCAGAGCGGTCGATCATATCAAATCAATTGGTTCATCGGGCATGAGCTACCAATCAAACCAAACTGATCGGTTGATCAGACCGAGGTGGCCAGTCAAATTAAAAAAAACCATATGATTGAGGTGACGTGCAAATTACTACATGCAAAGCATCACGAATGACATGTAAATAAATGCAAACCAACATGTTTGATAACAAATTAAACTCATCCTAGCAATCTCACAAAGGATCCTAGGCTTCGATTTATGGATGCATAGTGAAACCGCCTCTGAATTTGGTGAATGCAGTGAGGGGTTTTCTTCAATTCATTGAAGAAAAATCCCTCACAACTTGGAAAATGAAGTGGCCAATGCAACCTTTTTCATCCTTCAAGTTTCAAGTGCTCTAATTTGTTCATAGAAGATTGGAGCAGCCAAAATCATCTGAAATCTAAATTGTGACCATTGGGATATATGATCTAGAGGTTTGGAATGATTACTCAAGGGATCATATGATTTACAAAGAAAAAAAGAAACTTAACTTGAGTCTTCCTCTAACACAAAACTTAGATCGTATTTCTCTAACACAAAGACTTATATGTTAGGCTTGAGAGGGAGGAGATATATGACTTATTTAAGAGATCTTACCCTTGTGACGGTTGGAGAAGCGTTCTCTTTACTTTCTCCGAGCTCCTCTCTTGTTAGGATGAATAAGACTTAATCAAAGAGGGGTAGGAGACATCAAAATAGAAGAGGAATAAATCTAAGCTCCAAGCTTTTCTCCTCTTTGAAAATGGCTTCAAAGTCCCATGGAAGCTCCTCTTTCAAAGTTGAAAGAATAAGAAGTAGATGAATAAGACTTACCAACAACTTCTTTTAAGCCAAAAAATCCAATGCCCTCTTCAAGTTTCCTTCTTGACCAAAAATCAAAAGCCTCCTCTCCAAGAAATCAATGAAGCAAGAAGATAAACTTCAGCAAGAGGAGGAAAATTAGAGAAAGAAGAAGAAGGGAAAAAAGAGGAAACCATATTCTCCCCAAACTCTAGCAACCCAAAAATCACCAAAATCGGATCTCCTCCAATATTTTTTTGGTTGTCCCCCCTTTATGTAGCTCAGGGCTCATTCCCCCCCCCCCTAACATTTAGNTCCGATCTTCCCCCCTTTATGTAGCTCAGGGCTCATTCCCCCCCCCCCTAACATTTAGCCTCAAGAGCCCATAAAGATTGGGATATGGAAACAGGATCCCCCCTAAGCATTGGGTCCTAGTGCTTAGGTGTTGAGCCTAGCATCTAGGTGCCAGGGCCGAGCATCGGCTTTCTATCTTCTCAGTTTTTTATATCTGTAGGTGTCTATTCGAGCACCTAGGCTTTAGAGACTAGTGTCGTGGCATCATGGTCTAGCATCAACTTTTCAAGCTCTCAGTTCATTTCCTTTAGGGCTATTTTGGGCCCCTAGGTGCCTAATACTGGGTTGAGGCCTAGTGATTGGGGCCTAGGCACCCAAGGCTGGCGCTTGGGTGCTAGTCTTGCCCCATAAACCCTAATTTATGTAAAAAAAAATCTAGCGAAGGGTTTGTTGATCCGTAAGGTATGATAGAGTGTGTATTGCTAAAACATGGTTAAATAACTTCAAAAATGACCACTTGTATGAGCCTTTTATTTAAGATCTCAATGTCAATGGGCAATTTAAACTGTTATGTGGGTGCATCGACCCAAACCCTGTCTTCCAAAAACGTGTGTGGGAGGGTTTTATGGATTCCTCGAGTTATGGGAAGCTACAAATGAAATTTATATGCACCCAAAACATTCAAAAAAAGCCACCAACATGTGTGAAATTAAATAATGATGACGACAAAGGATCCCCCCCCCCCAACAAGTGTGATGCACCTTAGGCACCTTGTTAGAAGCAAACCAATTTTTTGTTGAACTAAAGCTAGTTATGTCATTAACATAACATGGTCAACCAAAAAAGAAATGCCTGAATATATTAAGAAAGAAATCTTGCTCCTGTTTAATGGGGCATCATAACTGGTTTGGTATTCAGTCGAGGAATCAGAAACCTTGCTCCATTTAGTACATTTTTATTCTCTTCTTCATATTGGATTTAACATGCATGTTACATTAGGAAGGAGAGCATCACATTGATTTAAGGAGTTCTTAGGTCCTTCCTAAGAGGTAAACATGATAACTAAATTTAAGAAAGGAAGACTTACCCGTTTAGATGGCTTATTTCCATTCTTAATATTTGTTGAGGAAAGGATGCCTTACTCCACTGGGTTAATTATACTAAACCTCTCATTTGATTTGATTTGGGCTAGCTAAAGAAAGGAGACCATTATCCATTTAGGGGGCTTACTTCCAATTTTATGAACTAGTTGAGGGAAGGATGTCATTTAGGGGCTCACTTCCAAACCTTATATTTGTTTGATTTGGACTAGTTTAAGAGGCCTTAATCCATTTAGAGGGCTTACTTCCAATATTAAGAACTATTTGAGGGAAGTATGTCTTAATCAATTTAGGGGCTTACTTCTAAACCTCAGATTTTATTTGATTTGAACTAGTTTAAGAAAGGAGGCTTTAATTCATTTACTGGCTTATTTTTAATCCTAACAACTAGTTGATGGAAGGACGCCTTAATCCATTTTGGGGCTTACTTCCATATCTCAAATTTGATTTGATTGAAATTAGTTTGAGAAAGGAAGCCTTAATTCATTTAGTGGACTTACTTCCAATCCTAAGAACTAGTTGAGGGAAGGCGGTCTTAATCCATTTAGGGGCTTACTCTCAAACCTCATATTTGATTTGATTTAAACTAGTTTAAGAGAGGAGATCTTAATCCATTTAGAGGGCTTACTTTCAATCTTACGAACTATTTGATGGAAAGATGCCTTAATCCATCTAGGGGCTTACTTCCAACCTTAAGATTTGATGTGATTTGAACTAGTTTAAGAAAGGAAGCATTCAACCATTTAATGTGCTTACTTCCAATAATAATAACTAGTTAAGGGAATGATGTCTTAATCCATTTAGGTGGGCTCACTTCCAAACCTCAGATCTAATATAACTTGCTTGTTACATTAGGGATGAATGTTTTGCTTCTATTTAAGATAGCCTTACATCCAACCTAACAGGTAAACAAGTTACTAGATCAAAAAGGTTGGATCATCTCGTGTAATTTGAGTCATCTATTATGCTTCTTCGTAAGTAAGGAACCAAGAGTTAATTGTGGTTCCTATCGAGTGAAACACCCATAGTTTAGTAAGGTGCCTATTTAAGCCCAAAGTCTCCTAACATAAATAGAAGCTGACAAGTGATTTGAGAGTGTGGTCAATTGAGAAGGCTTGATCATCTCATGTAATCCAAGTCATCTATTATGTAGTTCAAGGAGGAATGTTAAGGGACTCACATTCAACTCAAGTACTAATTAAAAAATCAAATTTTTTTTCCGCATTTAGTGGGGTTTCATTCTTATCCTTGGATTTAATTTGTTTTGGGGCGGTTCAAGAAAAGTTGCCTTACTTCATTTAAGGCAGCTTACTTCCAATCTTGGGAATTTGCTGAGGAAAGGATGTCTTACTCCTATTTAAGGTGGCTCATACCAAACTGCTCATTTGATTTGAATTATTTTCTTAGGTAGGGAAATATCGAGATTCACGTCCAACCTAAGAAGTAAACAGATTAACTAGATTAGGGAAGAAAACCTTAATTCTATTTAAGGGGGCCTCACAACCAAGCTGACATTAGTTGAGGGTAAAAAATCTTACTCCAATTAAGGTGGTCTTACTCCTATCCCTAAATTTGGTTTCATATGTCTTTTACATTAGAAAAGAAAACCTTAATTCATTTAAGGGTGTCTCACAACCAACCTAAGAGGTAGACGGGGTGATCATAGTAGGAGAGAAAGCACCGATACTCACATCTAACTTGATATCCAATTGAGGCATAAAGTTTGAGTGTACTACGAAAGAAAGCTTTTTGGACTTACATCCAACCTAGAAAGTATAGTGACTAGATCAAGCATGAACACCAAGGTACTCACATCCACTCAAAATTTAGTCAAGATGATTATATCAGGAAGAAAAACAATGGGATTTATATCCCACCTAAGATTTAATCAAGACATGGAGCTTAAGATACCTGTTATGCTTGGGAGAAATGCAAAGGGACTGATATCCAACGTAGAAGGTATAGTGACTAGATCGAGCATAAAATGCCCTTACATGCATTTTGAGCTTCAGGTGATGGAAAAAGAAGACTCGTCAGATACGCTTTTACAGTTTACAGTATTGTCTTTTTCTATACTTTCCATACTGAACTTCTATGCTTACAAAACTCACTTGCTAAACAACGATGCCACCCTGCATGAAAACCAAAACTGCTATGATAACTGCAAAACCAAAACCAAAACTAAAATCATCCAAGATAAAAATCACCTCAACAACATTTAAAATATAAGACAACTCAAAATTTAATCACAAACATCACAAATCAACAACTACAACTAAATTAAGACATCTTTATCGGATGATCGGGAATCTCTCGGATGAGGTAACCTACGGTTGCTAACGAGGCTTCCCACTGTATAAATGAAAGTATAGAACTCATTAAGTTGAGTTTAGAAAATTTATTTAGACTAAGTAAATCCAATAGAAAATAGTGGTACCGGAACGAGGGAACCGTAGTACCCTAACCGGTGTCGCTCTAATTAACTTTAATATGCCCCCCATAAAATTTTTTTTGAACTACAACCATAGGGCCATCTGTTTTGACACCATAACTTGACACACTAGAAAACTTAAACTAGTCATGACAAGGAACTTGAAGCTATCACTGTGGGTAGCACGACCATCTTCAACAACAAATTTATCTTCCCTAGCTAAACCATTTCTTCCTTAGAATTAAACAACCAAAGTCATAGGACTTCGAGGTTGTTTGCTTATGCAACATAAATCCTCACCTTATCTTTAGGCCTTTGTATAGCCCTGTTGTACAATATAAGCCCTTACTCGTCTTAGGATTCTAAGGTTGTCATTCATCACGACCTAAATCCTTACATCTTCTAGGCTATTTGTGTGATCGTTTCACACAAGTGTAAGCCCTAAAAAAATAAAATTTGTAGGATGAAACACTCAAATAAATTTCTCCTCAAGTTGAAACCAAACAATATCATAAACTGGGAAGTCACGAGGTTCTCCTCCGGATCTATGAAATCTCATAGTTCTTCCTCGTTTGGATTCCAAAAACAAAATGTTCCAAACTTTAACAATTCCCCTTTCACACCTCTTTGTCTGATTTAATTGAAAATTCCTATCCTTTTGAACTCCTTGAAGATAATATTCCCTGATTTTTATTGAGAGTTTTCTTAGGTGACTTCGGTTATCTAAGATGTAATTAACTATAGGTACTTGCCCTTATAAAAAGCTTGTCCAAACCCAACTTAATATAAACCCTATTTAATTCTTTATATTAAATAGAAGAAATTATTAACAAATAAAACAATTTTGCAGACCAAACGAATGTCATATATTTCTTAGTTTATTTGATCCAGCATCATCCTCAAGTCTTGTGTTTATCCTTTGGGATAGATAACAAGTTTGAGGTATGTNAATACGAGATATGAAAACATGTATATTTATATATAAAATTAAGTGGAGGACATATATGAAAGATTGGAACTGAACATAAGTATTTCAAGTTAGGGATGTGCTCAGTTTTATCTTTTTCAAAGCACTTCATAGGCGACCATCGACAATCTGTCTGTATGAAGTCCGAATCAACTAGAAATTACCAACAAGATGATCAAATGAGGCAATTCTTAGCCCCAGTCCAGGAAACTGACAAGTGAACATTTAGAAGGTAATACCCAAAATTCATAGTTTGTCATGCATAAAAGTAAGATAGACATTTACTTAGCTACCAAAATATTAGTTTCATAAGAAATATATTTGTTTTGCCATTGTACTGTATATTTTGTAAATCAAATTGTCCACAAGTCTATTACACTATCGGGTCAAAACTTTCGGCATCCTCATAAAGCAAGGGTTGTCACTTATCAAATGTCGGTGAATATTAGTGCCAATCTTGTAGCCTCACAAGGTCCTCGTGTCAGGAGGTACAATACTATTTTGTCATCCCGATTTTTTCACTATGTGTCTTTCTCTTCACCACCCATACCACTGACACGTACAATTTATATGACAGTCTGATGGTTCATATGAGTTGTCATATTTCAAAACAAACGTATAAATACCATACCCAAGACTCATACCCTTGAGCATTAGGTATACTGTAGGTTAAGATGTGACAGGGCAATCCTCACTAATAAATATTGATTTGAAGGCACAAATTATATCGTAGTGGGTCCTTAAGAATTTTTTATTTTTTTTGTTTGATTTTAGTTGTTATATTTTGAGGATGATTTTACTCAACAAGTCATAATAAGCCCAAAGGTCCTATGAGATCTCCAAAATCTTATAAAGATATTCAGATGGTAACTCTGAACAAACATTAGAATCTCTTAGACTATACCAAGTTCATTTGGCCTTGTTATATTATTGAGTTGATCAACTTGTTCAAATTGTGTATTGTCATGATTCGCATTTTGCACAGTGTTTTATGTCTTAATTAGTCCATGAGTAATGGTATTGGTCAATTCATGACGTTATGGTAAAGGTCATATGGATAAAACCCTAAGGGTATATTTGTAAAGTATTGGGAAGTTTACACTCTTACGTTTCAATTGGATTTGAGCTTGTATTGTTTTAAGATGGTCCATTTTCACTTATCTTCTTATTAAACTAATCCTCAAATGATATCAAATCAAACCTAATTCATTACCAAGCTTCTAAGGCTTAAGGGTAAATTTATAGTTTTTGGAAAAGTTTTGTAAAAGAGGTGCTTGCTCTTAATTTTAAAAGATTGGGTCTCAATGAATTACTAATCCTCCAACTCATGCCCCTCAATCTTTGATCATCCAAACTTTCATTTCTTCCTTTTTATAACAATTCAAATAATTACAACTTTACCTTTTTTTTTTTTGAAAATATCATCAATGGGTTACTACCTCATTGGTCGTTTATATTTCAATCACTTCAATGGATTAATTATCACAATTTAATACCCTTTCCCTCTGATTTAACTAAAAAAAAAAATTAAAACTAGTATTACTACGCAAAATTTCATAATTACCATTATACCTCTAGGGTTTACAGCCCATAACTTTTATATTTTAATTCAAACGGTCATGCAACTTCACCGAACTCTTACTTAAGACTAATTAAGATATCATATGAGAAGTTATATGTTTTTACTTTTATTTCACTTTTTATAGTTATTTTAATCCATAATTGTGAATCTTCAATGGTAATTAATTTAATTATTCAAAACAAGTTCTCTTTGCTTAGGAAAATCTAATGATGTCTCGATAATTTAGAGGACCACTTAGGGTAATCTTCATGATTTTTTGAATCATATTTTAATTTGTATGGTTTTTTAAGTGATCTTGATAATTTAATAAATAGAAAATACTTTCAATTTAAAAAGAACAATATTTATTTTTCATTAGCCTCTCTAACTTCAGTAAACTCAGCAAATTTGATTTTTTATTTTTCTGACTTTTATTTTATTTTTAAAAATTATTTTAGTAAATAATTAGTAAAATTAAGGGAAAATACACTTAAGCATTTAAAATATATTTTTTTTGTCGTTGAGAAATTTATGAGGTCACTTTATGATTGTCTTTAATCAGGGAAAATTTTATAATATTTTGAAATATACTTGTATTTTTACAGTTTTCAATTATTTTTAATTAGGAAAATTCATTTTTAATCTTAATTTAACATTTATTTTTCTTAAGTGCCTCTCACTTGAATCGCCTCATTAAA
Source organism: Phalaenopsis hybrid cultivar (assembly GCA_002079205.1). Lineage (NCBI taxonomy): Eukaryota > Viridiplantae > Streptophyta > Magnoliopsida > Asparagales > Orchidaceae > Phalaenopsis > Phalaenopsis hybrid cultivar. The sequence goes on along the minus strand of JXCR01030965.1, from coordinate 137,808 downwards.
CTTGATTCTATACATTTTTTAAAAATTTATATTTTAATTTTTATACTTATTTAAGTTGATAATTAGCAAAAATAATAAGAAAATACATTTTGTCTTTAAAAATTTTATGATGGCATTTTAGAGTTGTTTTCCTCAATCATAGAGATACTCGTGATATCTTGAAATATATATGTATTTTCTTAAATTTTTAATTATTTTTAATTAGAAAAATACTTAGAAAATTTATTTTTAATTTTAATTCTCACATTTATTTTATTTTTAAATTTAACTTCATTTTTTTTTTATTTTCATTTTATTTTCTATATGTGGCAATATGGAACAGAAGAATTGGAAGAACTCCAAGTAGCTAGCTGACAAGAACGAATCCAGCTCGCGTTTGGATTTTTAGAGGTGCACATGAAATGCTGATAAGAATAGATGGGAGTTTGTTATAGTCCATTAATTTTCAACATTATAAATTAATTATTGAGTTAAAAAGCCCACAGAATTTTGTATTCACAATCATTTTATTTTATTAATTTTATTTTTATTTGAATTTTTTTTGAAGTTATTTTTAAAATGAACTTTTTTCCGAAGATCATCAGTAAAATGAACAAATATTACGTCCGGAGCAATAAAATCACGCCATGTGGAGATGATAGAAAAATTTAAAAAAAAAATTATTTCAGCTTAAGGGAATATTCTCACCGTGTTATTCTGCATTATTCAGGTATTATTGTGGTGGTATTCATGTATTATTGTATTCTGAGAATATTCTTAGTATTATAATAACACAACAATAAATCAATATCACCACATTAACACATGAACAACGCAAAATAACACGAGATGAATATTTCCCTATGTTTCTGGATCGGATCACAAGAGAACATGTTTTTTTTTTTTTCAGCTTCACCTGGAGGCGATTCATTGGACTCCGGACAGATCTTTACGTCTCGAGTCTACATAATAATTTTTCCAGTAAAATCGAAATGATGTACTCAATTCATAATTAAAGGGAAATAAATATCGGCGGCTTAAATATTTTATAAGGCGTAGAAAAACAAAGTACGTATTTAATGAGGAGATTATAGTAACTGCAAGAGAATAAATATATAAAAAGGAGGAGGATAAATAAGTAATTTTATTTAAAACGTCATGCAATACTCAGTAGATATCTATATTCTATAAGCCAAGAACCCGGCCTACATTTTCGGAACTAGGGGTGAAAACTAACTATTTTTGGGTAAAATATATTTAGATAAATAAAAATATACAGTTTAATTTATATAAATAACACAATAATTTTTTATGTTTTTATATATATCTAATATCTAATCTTTATATTTATTTATTAACACTTTAATTTTTAAATCATATTAAAAATGACACCCCCTCCCCTATTAATCTATCTTTGTTAGGGGCGTAAACGAGCCGAACACGAGTGAGCCCAGGCTTAGCTCTTGTTTGGCTCGTTTATATTTCAAGCTCAAAAAGTGTGTTTGTGTTCAGCTCGTTTGCTTAGCGAGCCGAACACGAGCCGTTCACGAACAAAGAGTTATTTTGACAACCCTAATCATGTAGCCATAAGATATTAATGATGGGACAAGATTTAAAACATCATTTGAATCTAATTTAATAATTTTTATTCTATTTTCTTAATTAATACTTTTAATTTATTATAAATCTTTGTAGCATTGTAGTCAATTAATTTTCTTAAAAATACTATTCACTGAATAATATATATATATATATATATATATATATATATATATATATATATATATATATATATATATTGAGTAGATGATTTAGGTTGTCTACCGATGCAAAATGTTTTTTTTTTTGACAAGGCAAAATAAATCAATCAATTCGATCAAAATTTTAAAAGGTTAGATAGACAATGTAGTCTAAATTGAGAATGTTTAGCTTTACACTAAACTCAAGCATATCCTTTTAGGATAATCACCACATTCTTTATCATGAATGGGTAGTGTTGGTTGGGATCCTACATAAAAATGTGGTCGAAAAGTATCCCAGGAGAAGTGCATGGCTTCTCTTATACTGAGTAAGTATGGATCAGGGTTGACATTAGTCAATATCACAACGTTAGTTGGACAAAGTGAACTAAACCTAAGATGTTTTGGCTTTTAAGCTAAACTTAAATATGTCCATTAAAGGATATATATGCCACACTTTTTAATGATGAGTGGGACAAGCATATCAACCAAACTCATTTATGATGAGCGAAATATGCATGATTCGGGCCCTGGTTGAAGTGGTTCGCCGCAAAGTCATGGTAAGAGAAGTGAATGGTTTTTCTCACACTAAATATATGTCGCACCAAGTTTAGGACACCTAAGAAGATTACACCTTGCCCTAATGATAACTATAGATTAGGTTAAGAGAAATGCATTGTTTCTCTTACACATCATTAGGTAAACAAATATGAAGGTGAATCATCCCGCAAAGGAGGACTGCTTGAACCCATAGGTCATTAGATTTATCATGAAATGTTTGAGTTGCATCCCATAAATATGGCAAGTTGACTTCCAAAGGAAGGACTTTTCAGCCGATTTTCTGTGAAGAAAAATTTAATTTAATATGGGTATAATTTTGATTTTAAAAATAATATTTTAATTTTAAAATATGAGACCGAATTGATCTCATATGTCTAATATTTTAAATGATCAAGCACAATACCACAAATAATAGTCAGCCCGAGAGATGAGTGTATCATGTGACAGTAGGCTCGATTATATAAACTAAGAAATTCATGACATTTGTTTAGTCTACGAAATTTGTGACCAACACTTCACCTATTTAATATAAAGACTAGACAGGGTTTAGATTATCCGTGTTCCTAATTTTTTATAGAAAAAAACCCCTTTAGTTAATTACATCTTAGCAAGTGAAGTCACATAAGAAAACTCTCGATTAAGATCAGGGGTTTTGTCTTCAATAATTCAACATATAGTTTCCATGATTGCTTGTAGGAAATTCAAGTGGGAATGACTTGGTGTTGAACAATTATTTTGGAAATCAAAGAAGCGAGAAGTAGGGGATGTCATAAATCTCTAGGCAAACCTCGATGACTCCAAAACTATCCTACTATTTAGCTGTACATTTGACAATGATGTTATTATTTAATGTTTACTCCTATCAGTTATTTAAAATTCAGGGTGTATACTTGCACAATATAAAATTATGCAAATAGCCTAAGAAGATAGGGGGATTTACATCATACCAAACTAACAACTTCAGAATCCTAAAAAGGTTAGGATTTATATCAAACAATACTATTATTTAAGATCCTAAAACATTATGTGAAGATTTTCGTCATGCTAGATGAGCAACCTCAAAATCCTACATGTTTATGTTTTTTAGGACTATGAAATGTTTTGCTGAAGTAGATCTACTTCATGTTGAGTCTTGACAAACAACCAAAGCCGTCCTCCATTCATTTGTGTCTTCGACTTGCTTTCCAGAAAGTTTGCCTCAAGTTCCTTACTTGTGATGGTTGTGGGTTTATGGTTTATGATTGAACTTATAATTATGGTTGGGTGTCAGGGCTTGTTGTAGTGCTCCCCTAAACAGGGGTTTTGTTGTTCTCTACCCTAGAAGACTTTCTTAAGTATAATAAGTAGCATAATAGTCTTGTTACATTCATAAGGAAGAAAGATGCAGTAAAAGAAAAAGTGTCTGCATGTACTTTCCTCCTATGATAAAATTGCAATTTTTGCAAACATCAAATCCTTTTAAATATAAATACGAGATATGAAAACATGTATATTTATATATAAAATTAAGTGGAGGACATATATGAAAGATTGGAACTGGACATAAGTATTTCAAGTTAGGGATGTGCTCAAATTTATCATTTTCAAAGCACTTCGTAGGCAACCATTGACAATATGTGTGTATAAAGTCTAAATCAACTAGAAATTACCAATAAGACGATTGAAGGAGGCAATTTTTAGCCCCAGTCCAGGAAACTGACAAGTGGACAATTAGAAGGTAATACCCAAAATTCATAGTTTTTCATGCATAAAAGTAAGGTAGACTTTTACTTAGCTACCAAAATATTAGTTTAATAAGAAATTTATTTGTTTTGTCATTGTATTGTAATTTTTGTAAATCAGACTATCCATAATTCTATTACACGGTAAGGTCAGAACTATCAGCATCCTCAGAAAGCAATGGCTATCTCTTATCAAAGGTCGGTGAATATTAGTGCCAATATTGTAGCCTCACAAGGTCCTCGGGTCAGGAGGTGCAATACTATTTCGTCGTCCCAATTTTTTCACCAGATGTGTTTCTCATCACCGCCCATACCACCAACACGTACAATTTACATGTCAGCCTGATGGTCCATATAAGTTGTCATATTTCAAAATAAAAGTCTAAATACCATATCCAAGACTCATACTCTTGAGCATTAGGTGTACTGTAGGTTAAGATGTGATAGAGTAATCCTCACTAATAAATACTGATTTGAAGGTCCTGAATTATATCTTAGTGGGTCCTTAAGAATTTCTTTTTTGTGTTTTGTTTTAGTTGTTATATTTTGAGGATAATTTTTCTCAACAAATCATAATAAGCTCAAAGGTCCTATGAGATCTCCAAAATCATATAAAGATATTTAGAGGATAACTCTGAACAAACATTAAAATCTCTCAGACTATACCAAGTTCATTTGGCCTTGCTATATTGATGAGTTGATCATCTTGTTCAAATTGTGTATTGTCATGTTTTGAATTGTGCACAATGTTTTATGTCTTGATTAGTCCATGAGTAAGGGTATTGGTCAATTCAATACGTTATGGAAAAGATCACATGGATAAAATCCTAAGGGTATATTAAAAGTATTGGGAAGTTTACACTCTTACATTTCAATTGGGTTTGAGCTTGTATTGTTTTAAGATGGTCCATTTTCACTTATCTTTTTATTCAACTAATCCTCAAATGATACTGAATCAAACATAATTCATTACCAAGCTCCTAAGGCTTAAGAGTAAATTTATAATTTTTGGAAAGGTTTTGTAAAAGAGATGCTTGCTCTTAATTTAGTGAATTACTAATCCTCCAACTCATGCCCCTCAATCTTTGATCATCCAAACTCTCATTTCTTCCATTTTATAACAATTCAAATAATTACAATTTTACCTTTTTTTAGAAAATATCATGAATGGGTTACTACCTCATTGATCATTTTTATTTCAATCACTTTGGTGGATTAATTATCACAATTTAATACCCTTTCCCTCTTATTTAAAAAAAAATTTAATTAGGATTAGTGTGCAAAATTCCATAATTACCATTATACCTATAGGGTTTACACCCCATAACTTCTATATTTTAATTCAAATGGTCATGAAACTTCACTGACCTCTTACTTATAGACTAATTAAGATGTCAGATTAGAAGCTATATTTTTTTACTTTTATTCCACTTTTATAATTATTTTAATCCATTATTGTGAATTTTCAATGGTAATTAATTTAATTATTCAAAACATGTTCTCTATGCTTAGAAAAAGTTTATGATGTCTCTAGAATTTCGAGAACCACTTAGGGTAATTTTCATTATTTTTTGAATTATATTTTAATTTGTATGGTTTTTTAACTGATCTTGATAAATAAATAAATAGAAAATACTTTCAATTATAAAATAACAACTTTTATTTTTCAAGTTTTTCTAACTCTAGTAAGCTCAGCAAACTTGATTTTATATTTTTCTGAATTTTATTTTATTTTTAAAAATTATTTTAGTCAATAATTAGTAAAATTATAGGGAAATACACATAGGCATTTAAAATATATTTTTTGCAATTGAGAAATTTATGAGGTTACTTTGGGGTTGTTGTCTTTAATGAGGGGAAATTTTATGATATTTTGAAATATACTTGTATTTTTGCAGTTTTCAATTATTTTTAATTAGGAAAATACTTGAAAAATTCATTTTTTTTAATCTTAATTTAACATTTATTTTTCTTAAGTGCCTCTCACTTTAATGGCCTCATTAAACTTGATTCTATACATTTTTTTTAAATTTATATTTTAATTTTTATACTTATTTAAGTTGATAATTAGCAAAAATAATAAGAAAATACATTTAAGTACTTAAAATACATTTTGTGTTTAATAATTTTATGATGGCATTTTAGAGTTGTTTTCCTCAATCATAGAGATACTTGTGATATCTTGAAATATATATGTATTTTCTTACATTTTTAATTATTTTTAATTAGAAAAATACTTAAAAATTTTATTTTTAATTTTAATTCTCACATTTATTTATTTTTAAATTTAACTTCATTTTTTTTTAAAATTTAACTTCATATTTTTTTTATTTTTATTTTATTTTCTATATGTGGCAATATGGAACAGAAGAATTGGAAGAACTCCAGTAGCTAGCCAAGAAGAACGAATCCAGCTCCCGATTGGATTTTTAGAGGTGCATTGACATGAAGTGCTGATAAGAACAGATGGGAGTTGTTATGGTCTATTAACTTTAAACATTAAAATTAATTATAATTTTGTATTCACAATCATTTTATTTTATTAATTTTAATTTTATTTGAATTTTTTCGGATGTTATTTTTAAATGATCCTTCTTCGAAGATCATCAGTAAAATAAACAAATATTACGTCCGAAGTTCCGACGTAGGGATACGTCCGGAGCAATAAAATCACGTCACGTGGAGTTGATGGAAAAATTAAAAAAAATTACTCTGTGTTATTCAAGTGTTATTGTGATGATATTCATGTATTATTGTATTCTGAGAATATTATTATATAATAACACAATAACACATCAATACCACCACAATAACACATGATTAATGCAGAATAACAAGTGAGGAATATTCTCCTGTGTTACCGGGTCAGATCACAAGAAAACGAGTTTTATTTATATTTTCTTATCAACTCCATGTAGAGCTGATTGTTAAAACACCCTCTCAAAATTTTATTTTATTTAAAACTATAAATTTCATTTTAGAAAAATATCTATAAAATTTATTTTAGATCATACAACAACAACATTCTAATAGATCTGGTTGCTAAAACACCCTCTCAAAATAAAAATAAAAATCTAAAAATAATCATAAATTACAGTCAAATAATTGTCATAGCATCCTTTGAAATACATTATGAAAAGTTGTTCCACACATACCATGTGACAACGGGCTGGTGGTCATACAAACTAACATATATTAGACAATGTGTGGAAATATATGTGCATGCCAACCAATGTGCGCCATGCAAAGCTCACAAGAGTAAATCTATATGAAACTATCACCATGCATGTGTGGTTCTTAGCTAGCCATTAAAACCTCTTGTACACTCTGCAAATTCATAAAGAACATAACAATCTATTAAATGCAAGAAAATATAAGTTAGCATAGATATGAGCGCATAAGAGTATAGATGATAGGGATAATAGAGAGATTTGCACACATACCACTCAATGCCTATGCATTTACATATTTAGCATCCATAGTTTGATATTTACATTTATAACAATATTTTGATGTGATAAATATATACACAAAAAGATATATTTTATTTGTGTGTTAGTAAATATTTAAGAATTGTGTTGTGTGTATGAAGATTCAAAGTTTGTAAAGTTTATGTATAAGAATTATAATTCTTAGTCATAACAGTAGTAGTAGATTTACTCAACCTGTCAACCATATCTATAAAATCACTTGAGAAACATGGTATAATGATGTGATGGAACGATATTTGTTAGATATAATTTTTATACATAATAAGTTTTAATGATTCACTCATTCTTGTTTAGCATATAAATTTGTAAGCATTCAAACCTTTGCAAAAATATATAAATAGAGTTATAAGAATAAAATAAATAAGTAAATGAAGTTGATGCAAGCTAATTAATTAATAGTTATGCGGTTTTGGGACATATCACCTACATCCACACCGTAAGCACTTATTTCATATGAAATTCAATATCTATTATTTATCAGCTTGATAAGAGAGAATTTTATGAATCTGACACACTCGAATAATATCGTCATTCATTTACTCATAAAGGGCTAATTAAGAGAATCTTCTATCATAAAAATCTAATATAACCCATTCCCTATTACTTTGTTAGGAACTACTCCAAAAGCTATTTAAATTAAGCAAATGTATAAGATATATACATAACATATATAAACTCAATCCTTTTTCAAGATTAAGGATAAAACATAAAAAAGTTAAAGCAAGATACTGATGGAAAAACTTGGATGAAATGACTTGAGAAAAAATTTTTAATAAACATATTATATATTTATATATATATATATAAGGTAAAGCATATAAGTATTGTTTGACACCCAACTTTTCTTTGAGACACTCAAAATTAGTCCCAACTTTTTGCAAGGGAATCCCAAAATTTAGACAAAATTCCTCTTACCTAGCCTCCCATTAAACCAAAAATTTGATGCAACTAGTTATTAAAGAAAAGAGATATTATTAATTTTCTTGTATACATACTGTAGAGATGCTTAAAAAATGTTATGTTATTCGAAAATTTAAAGAACTATTTTTAAAACGTAAGCTTTTTATGGTAAACGAGGTGGAACATCATTCTCCTGAGCAAAATGAGAACAAATTTGCATGTTTTAGGGCCATAATTGAAAAAGGAGATGTAAACTAAGAAAGAACTATGATGAAACTATTCTATAAGATGACAAAGATAAGAAATAAATCTTATAAAATAAGATGATGAATTTATAATAGTACTGTATAGAGCCTAAAATCTATNTTGACACCCAACTTTTCTTTGAGACACTCAAAATTAGTCCCAACTTTTTGCAAGGGAATCCCAAAATTTAGATAAAAATTCCTCTTACCAAGCCTCCCATGAAGCCAAAAATCGGATGCAACTAGCTATTAAAGAAAAGAGATATTATTAAATTTCTTGTATACATACTGTAGAGATGCTTAAAAAATGTTATGTTATTCGAAAATTTCAAGAGCTATTTTTAAAACGTCAGCTTTTTATGGTAAACGAGGTGGAAAATCATTCTCCTGAGCAAAATGAGGACAAATTTGCATGTTTTAGGGTCAGAATTGAAAAAGGAGATGTAAACTAAAAAAGAACTATGATGAAACTATTCTATAAGAAGACAAAGAAGAAATACATCTCATAAAATAAGATGATGAATTTATAATAGTAAAATATAGAGCCTAAAATCCACTATAAGATAAAGCTAAGGTTAAGTATTGAGTGTACAAGAAGTGTTGAATATAATAATTAAGCTTCTAGAATTATACACAGCTTTCTTAAGAAGATTAGATAATAAAGAAAAATGCAAAAGAAATACAATAAAGAGATGGTACCCTACAAATGAAATTGAGATAAGAAGAACACAATAGACAAGAAGTGAGAAAAGAGTGAGTGTGTGTATGTGTGTGTGAGAGAGTGAAAGCTAGTGAGAGAGAGAAAGAGAGAGAGAGAGAGAGAGAGTATAGAAGAAGGTTATTTATTGTACTATTTCAAAAGATGAGAAAAAAATCTTCATAATCATGTATTTACATATCTAGCTCACAATTTTTATGTATTTAGATATCTCACACTTAAACTTCCATATTTACATACATAAAACTGATGTTTTAAACATATGCCTGAAAAGATGTATTTCACTTTAAAAAGTGATAACAGTGTCATTTTTATGTGATATTAAAGATTCAAGTAATGCATTTTTAATTATGAAAGTCCAGGTGTGAAATATATAAAACATAAGTATTGTCTACTATGTATATAAATGCCCCTAATTATCAATTACTCATGAAATACTATTCAGTGGAGACTATAGCAACACTAAAGAGGTAGAATTCAACGAGCATTAATCAATGCTAACAAACATTGTCAAGGTGTAGCTCACACGAAGGAGCTATGCTTGGTGTCTCTTGCCTTGCCTAATGGCCATGATAGTGATAGCTACATTCCCTTGTACAGTAACTAAATAATATGATTATGTGTTATTAAAATCATCTTATTAGACAAAAATTTCATCATCTACAATAATTTTTGAAGAAGTGTCTAATAAATTCAATTAAATTAAAAATACACTAAAAATTTTCCATTTTATATAATGAACCATCAACCCATAATGCAAAATGTCTGACAGCATGGATAAAATATCTCTAAAGAATGCAAAGCCAATCATTAATACAATGTGCTCTTATCATCATTTGTCGATATGAGTGTAACGAACAAAACAAATTTATAGCGGCTCGGGCTCCGCTCGATAAATGGCTCGTGAAATAAATACAATGAGCTAATAAATCAAACTTAATGACTCATTTAAAAAATAATTTATATAGAATATACTTAAAAAACAAGAATTTAGTCTTTAAATTATTAAAAATATTTTTTTTATATTTTATTTTGTAAGCTATTATTATTTATTTTATAATTATTCATTCTATTTATTATTTAATTGTAATAAAACTAGTTTGAATTAATACTATTTTATATCATTCATAATGAAAAAAAGTCCTCATAAATAGGCTCTAACTTGTATAATTAAGCTCAAACTCACTCAAATTTATGTGATGGGATGTACATTTTTGCAACCAACTTTATTAAAATGTTTCTATTTTTTTTTCCAAAAAAACATATTTATATTACTCCCCTCAGCCTTCAAAAAAGTCAATTCTCTTAAAACTTTACAACTAGCTTTGCAAACAAAAATTTGCAGCCACTCCATACGAACCCTAAAACAATATTTGGGATTTAACGCCGCCAAAATTAGCTAAAACTGAATCAACTCAATTATAATTGCCTCCAAACAGCCCCTCTAAGTGCTTGCATTAAGCCTCATAAATTTAACTTATTTAGTAAATTTAATGCAAAAAAAAAAAAAAAAACTAATTCTACTAAATAACGAAAAATTATTGCGTACCGTGAACCAATAAAAACACTCCCTTTGCAAAAAGTGTATGTCAGTGGGCCCCACTTTTAATTTTTTTTAAAAAAATTATTTGACAGTGCAGGCAATCCGCACAGACTAATCGAACCTAAACGACACCAAAGTTATTCTCATCAGAAAATCTGCAGAACGGAAGTATTCAATGGCATTACAAGTAAAAAAGATAAATTAACACAAGAAAAGAACTTACAGGATCTCAAATGCTTTATTTATACAAGGAAATGTGACAAGTTTCTGATGCTTGCCTAGCTTTTCTATCTATTCTGTTCCTGCAATCTTCTTCTTCAGAGATTCTATGTCTTCTGCCAGTTCTTTTCTGCTCGACTGATAAAACAGAACAAAGAGCTATATCAAGCATACAGATGAAGCAGAGACAAAATTTGAAAAATACAGCCGTATTGTCAATCAGGTTGCAGATAATAAATCTTAAAACATTCAATTGAGAGGAACGAACAAGTAATTTTCCAAACATATATAGCAAAATAATCAATGTAATTTATGATAATGACACCAACATATCAAAACAAAAAATTACTATTGCATATCAAAACCACCCCAACAGAAAATTACTATGCACCGCAGTCATCTCAACCACTCATGAATAACAATTTTCAATCCACACCATTTGATACCTGACAACAAGTATATATACACACTGCTATCATATTGTATGAAATAGTGATATGAATATGATAGGTAGGGCTCTAGTCGAGCCGAGTATATCATTGTTCAGACTTGGCTTGGTATAATTATAAGTTGTTCATGTTTGACTTGAGTTTGTGTCCAGCTTTTTTATATTGTTTAAACTTGACTTATTTAAATTTTTCATTGTTTGAATTTTATCTGTACTTGATTTGTTCATGACAAGTGAACGAGTGTTTAAATGAATTAAAAAATCAGACGAGTATCTAGATTTTCATATTAAAAATTTAATAAATAATTTAACCTAAATCCTACCGATCAACAAAAATGACAAAAAAACCATAAAACATCATAAATCATGTTTCTCCTCCATTTTGCCTTAAATCTCGAATATTTCTAAACAGTAAAAATGACAACTTTAAACCATACAGGATCTTAAATCCCATTTCTGCTCATTTTTGCCTTAAATCTCAGATATGGTAAATGACATTTGAAAGAGAATTTATAGGATTTAAATGGAGTGTGAGGAATAATGAGAAATATGAGGGACAAAATATAGACTAGAGTCTCAAAGATCCTTGCATGTCACATTCTCGTCGTTGCCTTTGTTACTTGCACGCCCCAGCGATTCAAAGCTTTGTATGTTTTGGGTGAAACCGGGAGAGGCAAAACTATAAGAGGCCAGAGGGTAAGCGAGGTTTACGGGAGTTTAAAGTTAATTTTAAGGGGCATTTAATACATAACACATAAGTCTTATGTAATNTAATAATTTTTAAATCTTGCTCAAACTCTTATTGTCTTATGGCTACATGATTAAGATTGTTAAAAAGACTCTTTGTTCGTGAACAGCTCGAGTTCGGCTCGTTAAGCACGAGCCGAACACGAACACATTTTTTTAGCTCGAAATATAAACAAGCCGAACACGAGCTGGCTCAGCTCGTGTTCGGCCCGTTTACACCCCTAGTGCTCGTATCATCATTTCCTAATATGAGTGTAACGAACAAAACAAATTTATAGCGACTCAGGCTCCCCTCGATAAATGGCTTGTGAAATAAACACAATGAGCTAATAAATCAAACTCAATGACTCATTTAAAAAATAATTTATATAAAATATACTTAAAAATCAAGAATTTAGTCTTTAAATTATTAAAAATATTTTTTTATATATTTTATTTTGTGATCTATTAACATTTATTTTATAATTATTCATTCTATTTATTATTTAATTGTAATAAAACTAATTTGAATTAATACTATTTTATATCATTCATAATAAAAAAAGTCCTCATAAATAGGCTCTAACTTGTATAATTAAGCTCATACTCACTCAAATTTCTGTGATGGGATGTGCATTTTGCAACCAACTTTATTAAAATGTGATAATTATAAAAAAAATCACTATCTAATTTTTTTTTTCCAAAAAAAATATTTATATTACTCCCCTCAGCCTTCAAAAAAGTCAATTCTCTTAAAACTTTACAACTAGCTCTGCAAAAAAAATTTCCGGCCACTCCATATGAACCCTAAAACAATAGTTGGGATTTAACACCGCCAAAATTAGCTAAAACTGAATCAACTCAATTACAATTGGGGCTGTCAAAAAAGCTCGTTGTTCGCGAACAATTCGTGTTTGGTTCGTCAATGAGTTCGTGTTCGATTCGTTCGATAAGTAAACGAGGCAAACACGAACAAATTTTTTTGTTCGGTTAGTTAAACAAACCAAACACGAACAGTGATGTGTTCGTTCGTGTTCGAATCGTTATTGTTTGAAATATAAAATAATATAAATTAATTATATATAAAAAATTTATTATATTTTAAAACATTAAATTTTATAAATTATAATATATAATAAAATAATAATAATAATATATTAATATACTATAGTAGTAATATACTAATATAGATATTGTATATTTATATAATATAAGTTATATAATTAATATATAATATTATTTTTATATATTAATATTAGGGATGTCAAACTGGCTCGTCGTTCGCGAACAGCTCGTGTTCGGTTCGTGTTCGGCTCGTTCGTTAAGAAACGAACACGAGCTTATTTCAAACAAACTAAATTTTAAACGAACTAAACACGAACACAAGCTTTGTTCGTTCGTGTTCGATTCGTTTACACCCCTAATTACAATTGCCTCCAAACAACCCCTCTAAGTGCTTGCATTTAAGCCTCATAAATTTAACTTATTTAGTAAATTTAATGCAAAAAAAAAAGACTGATTCTACTAAACAACGAAAAATTATTGTGTATCGTGAACCAATAAAAACACTCCCTTTACAAAAAGTGTATGTCAGTAGGTCTCACTTTTAGTTTAAAAAAAAAAAAAACTTATTGCACAGCGCACGCAAATTATGTGTGTTGTCCGCACAGAATAATCGAACCTAAACGACACCCAAGTTATTCTCATCAGAAAATCTATAGAACAGAAGTATTCAATTGGCATTACAAGTAAAAAAGATAAATTAACACAAAAAGAGAACTTAAACACAATCTCAAATGCTTTATTTATACAAGGAAATGTGACAAGTTTCTGATGCTTGCCTAGCTTTTCTATCTATTCTGTTCCTGCAATCTTCTTCTTCAGAGATTCTATGTCTTCTGCCAGTTCTTTTCTGCTCGACTGATAAAACAGAACAAAGAGCTATATCAAGCATACAGATGAAGCAGAGACAAAATTTGAAAAATACAGCCGTATTGTCAATCAGGTTGCAGATAATAAATCTTAAAACATTCAATTGAGAGAAACAAATAAGTAATTTTCCAAACATATATAGCAAAATAATCAATGCAATTTATGATAATGACACCAACATATCAAAACAAAAAATTACTACTGCATATCAAAACCACCCCAACTGAAAACTTGCACCGCAGTCATCTCAACCACTCATGAATAACAATTTTCAATCCACACCGTTCGATACCTGACATGTATATATACACACTATTATCATATTGTACGAAATAGTGAGATGAATATGATAGGTAGGGCTTTAGTCGAGCCGAGCATATCATTGTACAGATTTGGCTTGGTATAATCATAAGTTGTTCATGTTCAACTTGAGTTTGTGTCGAGCTTTTTTATATTGTTCAAACTTGACTTGTTTAAATTTTTTATTGTTTGAATTTTATCTGTACTTGATTTGTTCATGACAAGTGAACGAGTGTTTAAACGAATTAAAAAATCATAGAGTATCTAGATTTTCATATAAAAAATTTAATAAATAATTTAACCTAAATCCTATCAATCAACAAAAATGACAAAAAAAAAACATAAAACATCATAAATCATGTTTCTCCTCCATTTTGCCTTAAATCTTTAAACCATACAGGATCTTAAATCCCATTTATGTCATTTTTGCCTTAAATCTAAAATATAGTAAATGAAATTTGAAAGAGAATTTATAGGATTTAAATGGAGTGCGAGGAATAATGAGAAATATGAGGGTTAATCAGTAAGACTGAGCAGAATGGAAATGGGAGATAAACTATAGACTAAAGTTTCAAAGATCCTTGTATGTCTCATTCTCATCGTTGCCTTTGTTACTTGCACGCCCAAGCGATTCAAAGTTTCGTATGTTTTGGGTAAAGCCGGGAGAGACAAAACTATAAGAGGCCAGAGGGAAAGCGAGGTTTGCGGGAGTTTAAAGTTAATTTTAAGGGGCATTTAATACATAACACATAAGTCTTATGTAACTTCACATCTAACACCCAAAATTTAATAAAATAAATATATAATTAATAATTAATCTAAAAATATTATTAACATAATAATATATTATTATTAAATATTACATTAAATAAATTGTAGTTAATTAAATTTTATTTAAATATTAAATTATATATGATATGAGCTATCATCGAGCTTAATATCGAGTATTTAACAAGTTATTTGAACAACAAACAAGTTTTATCGTGAATATAAATGAACAAATTAGACTATGTTTATGTTTAGTTCATTTAGCTTCGAGCTTTTAAAAATTACTCGAGCGTGTTTATTTACTAATTTGAACGAATATGATCGAGTTTTAATCGAGCTGAGTTCGAGATATTCATCAAGTGAATTGGTTCATTTGCAGCCCTAATGATATGGAAGAGACGACATCCACAAAGATTAGAGCAAATAAAATACTTTAATTCCACTCGACAAAACAATACAACCCAAATACATAAAAATTAAACGCTTACAATTCGAGAGATCGGCGTTCTCTCTCAAACCCTAATCCTAAGATTCAAGACAACAATTACACATAACTTAACCCTAAACATATTAGTCTTATTTATACCCCAAAATAATAACAAACAAATGACTAATTTCCCTTTTAGTCTTGTGCGTAATATAAGTCTTCAAACTTTTTTTGCTGGCTCGATATTGACACAGTGGAGCACAAGGTGACCGGTGTCATAGGCGCTGGTCAAACATTACTCCACTCCCAAAAATATACCTTGTCCTCAAAGTGGAAGAGAGAAACTAAGCTATTATTGGAGCATGTCCTATGACTCTCATGTGGAGTCATAATCTAGTAATCATTTCCCTTTAACCAAAAATTCGTAGCGAGCCTCATGAGTTTGAAATACAGCATTGTGCACATCCATAACCCGCAAACCCAAACAACTCATCCAGTAGCTCCTCGATCACAGAGATGGGAAATTTGTAAGGTATTTCGTCCTTATTCTTTGTCCCATAATACACACAAAAACACCAACTCTCATCCTTCTTCTACAATAACAAGATAGAGCTAAAGAAGGGGCTCACATTAGGTTGTACGACCATAGCCTCCAACATCTCTCGGATCAATCTCTTGTTTTTTTCCTTCTGTACCTGGGATTAGCGGTATAGGCACACACTGATGGAAGAAACCTTCAGTCTCAGGGTTATTGTGTGTCTGTGTTTCCTCCGAGGCAGTAATCCACACGGCAATTGGAAAACTTCTGCAGTGTGTTGTAGTAGTTGTTAGATCGATGTCGGAATCTCCGTCAACTTTGTACATGTGTCTCTTCTATGCTCTGCAAGTCGATCAATAATCTCAAATCTACATCCAATATTGCCCTAATCATAGTCTTGAATGCACCATGGCCTTGCATAAACTAAGATCACCGCAAAGCACCATCATCTTGTCTCCCCCCATTATCAAAAGTTTCAAATTCATCTTAGTCCCCACTAATGATTGTTATCATTTCATACTCAATATCACGTTCGTGCTCCCTAAATTCAAGAGAAAAAAAATTTCCATCACCTGAATACCTTGTATTTTTAAAATCACCCATTTTCAAACTCTCCTGCTCTTCCCAACCTATCCCATCCCAATCATGACTCCAAAACTTTCTGTGTCAACATCTCAAAACTCAATTACTTCACTAATTGAGTAGAGATAAAGATGTGGGTGGCCTCACTATCTACCAACATCATTATGTCTTCTTCTGCAATCTATCCCCGAAGTTTCATAGTATGGTTCAGTGTTAACCCCACCACCGAGTTCAATGAGACTTCTATCATATCCAAGTAAGTGTGTTCTTATCCACCACAAACTCGTTTATTTTTCATCTTCTACCACCGCATCGTACAATGAGAACCTATAAGGTATAATCCTTAAAAATGATATCTTAGGGCAAACTTCTCATCGCATCAAAAACATAACCACTTAGCTAGCTTCTCTTAAATCTATGTCTATGTAATGCTTTTGAATGTCACCCCCAATTGTGGCACATATTTCTTGTCCCGTGGAGCCTCCCTCTAGAATCCTACTATTTGAGTTTTTTGTATCATCGTTGTTGTAGAATTTCAGTATGACGCGCCACTTGTGTTACTCCTATTAGTCCATTCTATTGCAATTTTATATTCAACCAAATGTGCTAATTCCATAATTTTTCCCAATCCTCGCAGTCTAAACAGACGATATGCTGCTCAAATTTCTAGCCTCAACCCTTTCATGAAGTTTCCTTCCAATACTTCTTCCAATATCCCTCTTAAATAGTTGGAAAACAACTCAATTTTTTTTCTTTATAATCCATGAGGGAGAAGATTGCTCGTGTAAATTCCATTTCCGCGCGGTTCTAAAACGCTCCAACAGTTGATCCTTGAATTCTTTCCATGTTTTGATTGGTTGACATAAATCTCTACATTGATACCACATTAGAACTTTCCCTTCCAAACACAGAGTTGTCTCCATCAATTTTTTTCACTCAATCAATCATTAATAATAAAGTATTTCTCTACATGATAACCCAATCATAGGCGTCTTCTCCTTCAAAGATCGACATTTTTACCTTCATTATGCATGAGTTTTCTCACCAATCTCTTCGACCAAAGTTTGTTGAAACCATGAAGCGGGGGTTGGGTTCCTTCCTCGACCCATATTAATTTTCCTTCTTTCACGCGTCTGGCTCATCCCATAAGCAACCTGCCCGTCTCAACAAGTTCCTAGATAACCTTCTACCCAGAAAGCTGCCGAAGTAAAAGGCACTGGCACGGTTGAATGTAGCCCTCCGCTGGGGTCTCACCCATCGTGGTTCCCTACTCCAAGACAAAATCTTTCGAATTAATCTTCTCCAGTCTTGAATTGCATGTCTTCGCATTTTGCCTTTCGTAGCTAATTCCAGACCTCTAGATGTCGCACAATTTCCTCAAATCCACTCCCAACTCCTATGCTCAATCCTGCCTACTTAAATCGTTCCAGCCGTTCAAAAGTCACACTATTCCTTCCAAGTGTTGCCGCTTGATCCCACAGCTCCATATTTGCTTAAGGCGGTGATGTTGTCTGATGTCGTATGAATCCTTCTGATTACTTCCGCTCAAATCCACTCTAGACGTCGCCATGAGATCCCATGATGGGCGGTGGCGAATTTACGTGAAATTCAATAATCTTATTCATCATTTCTTCCAAGGCCATGAGTCTCCCCTCAATGGATGAGAAATGCTCATTCATTTTATATCTGATTTGTCTCACCTCTCCCTCTAATTTTTCTTCCAAGGCATTTATTTTCTTAGTTGTCATTACTCTAAGGACGATCTTAGATTACAAAGGCTAAGCTCTTGTATGTTGCGACCCTGTTGTTGGCTTCCCAGCTAGCTCGAATCGCAATTGTATCACGAGGTTCGGTCACGTCACGATCTTGTCATTGGCTTCTCAGCTAGCCCAAATCACAAATGCATCGTTGTATCATGAGGTTCAGTCATGCCATCATCTTGTTGGTGCTTGAATTGCAAATGTATCTTTGTATTGCATGGTTCAGTCAGGTCGATGACCGCGATCCCGTCATTGGCACTCAAATCATGGCTGTGTCGTTGTATCACAAGTTTTGGTCACCCCAACATCCCATCTTTAGCTTCCCAGCTAGCTCACCACCATTAAATCGCAACTATACCAAAACTTTCAGAGGGATGAGGACAAATAAAATACTTTATTTTCACATGATAAAATAACAGAACCAAAATACAGAAAAGATAAACACTTATAATTCAAGTCTCAAACCCAACACTAAGATTCAAGACAACAATCACATATAACGTAACAATAAATACACTAGCCCTAGTCATACCTCAAAATAATAACTAACAAATTGACTAAATTATCATTTTAGTCTTACGCCTAATATAAGTTTTCAAACTAGTTTGACGGATTTGACATCGACTTAGTTGACACGAGGAGGACGATATCGTAGGTGTCGGTCTAACAGAAAACAGGTTTCAACACTGCAGTAATACATTGCTCTTTAGCTTTCCATTTTTACTGTTGTTAGCAATTCCATCTTCCCGATGCATACTGTTGAATTTTATCAATTTAAAACAAGGACTGCATTTACTCTCAACATGTTGATACAAAAGTTATTATTTTGGGAGCTATTAGAGATCATTTTTTACCATTTGAAATAAAACACATTTGGTTTATTAAAACATATTTAGTTGCTTTCAAGTATTTTGAGATTTTTAAAAATATATTTGATTTTTTTTTTATAAATAAAATAAACAATTGTGAGAATGCATTAAGCAAACATATTTCTAAAGTCAAAAAATAAAAGATAGAAATAAAAATAAAAAATAAAAAGGGGCATTTACATGCATACAACATACCACACAATTCTTATGTATATACACATCTAACAACTAAAATCTTGTATCTACAGGCATACCACTTAAATCTTTAACATAATATAAAAAATATCACCATCATTATCTTTTTAAAAGTAAAATACACCTTTTAACACCAAACTGTTAAAAGTTTAAGTATCAAACTTTGGGTAAATACATAAAAACAGTGTGGCATGTATGTAAATTTTTCTAAAATAAAAACGATCCCAAACAGGCCCTAAGCATCCTAGTTTCTTCTGTAATCTCATAAACAAAACTCAAATAACATGAGACCAATCTCTATCTTCTTATAACAAAATCAATATTCAAATACATCAAAATCATATAAACAACCCCTGGTCATAGATACAGAAGAAACCAATATGAAATTCACAAATGCTTACCAATTCATTAACATGCATCAAAAAAATCACTATGAGCATTGTTGGTTACCTTAAATAAGAGATAACGGTACACAAACCATCCAGTGTAACCAAGCCCGACCAACTCCAAAATCTTTGGTAGCTGCACATTGAAATGATTTTGTTCCAGTAATAAAATTATTTCTTCACATAAACCTCACTAAAATTCATAATTGTTTCAGTATCCACAAAGAATTAATGAAATAGATCATAAAACTATAAAAGTTTAACACTACAAACCAGAGGAACAGAGTTGATGGCGCCAATCAAAATAGAAGACAGCCATAGTGCAACAATTGCGCCTCCACCATAGACGAAAACGGTGGATTTATTTTCAATAGCATCCCACTAAAGAACATCTGTTTGTTAAAATCTCTCCAGCAAATATAGTAGGAAAGGATGTGCATTATTTTAAAGGGAATTTTACATACGTAGCACACCGTATGTATTTATATATCTCACACCTAAAATTCCATATTTACATACATCTCACTTTGGTGCTTTAAACCTTTGCATAAAAAGGAGTATTTGACTTCTAAAAACTGGTAATAGTGCTGCATTTGACTTCTAAAAATTGGTAATAGTGCTATTTTGATGTGATATTAAAGATTTGAGTGTTGTGTGTAAATATGAAAGTTTATGTGTGAGATATGGAAATACATAATAATTGTGTCCTATGTATGTAAATGAAATAAGGTGATATGCTACCTTCTGCTTCAAATCTGCAAGCAGCTCCTCAGTTTCAAAGGAACTTGAGGTTTCTTCTGAAGAGGTGGCTCTTGTCTTGAGTGCTGAAATCTTCTGCACATCTGTGTAGATGATCCATTAATTTCTTCAAATTTCATTTTTTTCACTTAGAAAAGAAACAGTATGAAAGAAATGACTTGTTTACAGATTTCAAACAGCTAACGAAGTTAGTTGATCAGAATTATAGTCACTGCTCCTTCACCTATAGAGGAAATCCAAGAAGCAATGTATACTAAAGAGTTTTTCTTATGCACAGTTTCTTATTCTTTGAATCAAAGCTTTCTTGTAAAAAAATTGATTGCATGCGTAAACAAGCTGATTCAAGAGTGCATAAAAAAACAGATAATTTAAAAATACGGGTTGATAGGAGGAATAGAGGATGAAAATGAGTATGAGAAATAAATGTAAAGGATTTTATGATAATTTGAAAAAACAAATGTGGTAAAATTAACATTAGTTAAATTTGTATTAATGATGTTTCATTGAACATAAAAGCTATACAAATGTAGATGCAGTCAAAATCCATTTGCTTATTAGTGAGAGTGGAGATGAGGATTCTCTCAAATTACCATGGTAATTGCACTTGAGCAATCATCCCAAACTTAGTCATGAATTTCATTTTAAATGGCTAGGATTGAATCCCGATTAGAGATCTTCCAGTAGTTCTCTACTCCCAAAACACTCATAGCCAAAATTCTGAGTGAAAAAGCAGAGAAAGAAAACAACTGGGAAGAATCTTAACAAATGTTAGGATTCTCGATCCGAATTGAACACTCTGAGCTGTTCAACAGTACCAAAATAAAAAAGAAAGAGAGGACATACAAGAAGGGGAAGTTTCATTATTCTTCATGACTCATACTTCTCAACTGTGATAGGAATAGACTTACAAGGCTATCACACAAGCTAATCACTCTCACTAATCAACCATATTTAGAGACTAAACTAATTATAAGTGGATTTACATCAGCATTGAGAGCTCAAGCCATTAAAGTAGAATAAGCCGACATGATGATATCATTTTAAAGTAAAATAACTGTCCATGATGATTAATTATACAGTGCAATCACTATGCCAATTGGATAGTGCATACTGTATAGTCAAATACCCGTAACTCAGTTGAATCTCATATTCATTCAAGTTTGATTCAACCTCGGATAGAAATTGGATCCATTCAAATGCCAGCTCAACAAAACCAAGCAGAATAACCAATTTACTTTTCAACCCGCTATGATGCTTACCAATTCACAACTCAATAGTAACAGCCTCATCGTTCATCTATTCATCAGCTTGGCAGTTCAAACAAGACCATTAGCTAAATTGATAGCAAGCCTATTCAACATCTCTGCATCCTATAGAGCTACAGGGTACGCTATATTATTACATATTTTATTTATTTTTATCTTCTTATGAGTGAATTATGTGGCCTAGTCAACAACACCATAAATTTATAAATTGGGGGTCAAAGTTGAGATTCAACATATAAGCAATCTTATATACTAAACCAAATCACACACTCTGTACTCACATCCTCTAAACAACAAAAATCTTAGAGTTTATTTCTCTCTACATCTAAATCCCTCACTCTCTCTCTCTCACTCAATCTCCTATGCATTTTTGTAGATGTTATGGTCTAACTGGTGGTGGTGTGAGTTCATAGATAATTAAGGATTCAATACATATAATTTTTATATATAAGAGGAAAAGTAAGAGTAATTTAAAAATGTACAAATCAAACAGTGATGCTAGATTTCCTTAAAAACCTAAGGTTAAAACTAGGGTGCATTTCATACACTATTATAAAAGGTACTTTACAAGAAAATATGTATAAATAAAAAAATTCTACATTTGTTTTTTTACCTTAAAACGATGAGATAATATAGGCTGCATTTACTATAGTATTCGAGGATGATTAAATTGTTGAAACAGATTCAAGTTATTTGAAGCACAACCTTGAACAGAAGCGCACAAAATAAGAAAATCACAAAAATAAACACAAAAAATTTAATGTGGAAAAATCTCATAATAGAAAAAAAAAACACGGACTCATATCACACCACACCAAGAAATTCACTATGAAGAAAATGACAAGAATTATACAAATTACACCACACTCAAACCTCTCCATACTTTCGAAACTCCAAAGTACTCCACTATCTTATGCACAAAAGAAAATCGAAATCCCATACATCCCGATCAACAAAATTGTGTCTTTAAAAAACTGCCCAAAATCGGTTAAGAGCGTCAGCGCGCCACGATGGCGCTCCAATGTGTATTGGGGCGCTGGCTTCTCTGAAGTGTCATGCTCTCATATTCTGAAAAAGGATTGGGCACGGCGGCGCTGATATTCGAGTGCTAGAGCATTGTTGGTCCGATGCTTGGGGGCTATCGTTACAATGCTGAGGCGCCATAAACATAAGAAAAAAATTTTGGGGGCATTGTCGAACTTGATGACTTTGATATGACAATTGATCAACACAATCACGCTCCACATAATAACATATAGTTGGCGTAGAGATGCTTTAATGACACACACACACTAATTTCACGTAGCTCCCAACCAAACCTATATGCTAATTGGTTATTTGGCTGGCTATGATTTATGCTATATCTCGCCAAACAATTTTTAAGCTACAAAAATCCTACTATCTAATTAAATCTCACTTTGCTCCCATTTTAAACTAAGCTCCTTATTTAGTAATTCAGAAAAAAGTAAAATTTATGAAATTTACATCACTTCTCCTTTTTGCGTCTCTACTTTTCATTCATTTGAATACTAAATCTTAAAAATAAGTGTAAACAAACCTATTATTAACTAATTTAATTTAACAACAACCAAAGTCAAATAGTTTTCAGGTTTTAACGCCTTTAGAATTTACCAATCTGGGTTTATAAGATCCTACTTGTAGCAAAATAGATACCAAGGCAAAGACAACGTTTACATTGCATTAAAATATTGAAAAGCATTTCTCCTTATTGGTGAGCAGTGGCCACAAAAAGCTAGAATTTATAAGTTCCATGAGCTAAATTAATGTTTCTGCTACTCACTCCAATCTTTCTTAAAATTGGAAATTTTCTGAAAAATTCAGTGCGTACGGCACTGTCCAAGCAAAACATAGCAAGAACAACTTAATCTTAACGAAAATTCACTCCGGTAGGCGGTAGCTTCTGGCATTCTGCCAAAAAACGAATGACATTGAAGAACTCTAAAACCCTACTTTAAACAAAATGACCATTCAGAACATCAACACAAGCTTTCCGAAAAGGATTGAAAAGTCCTAATAAAGCATTGGCGATCAAAGATTGAGAACCCGGCAGAAGTAAGCACTCTACCAGAGAGGTTAAGAATGGCCCCGGAAAACGAGCGGCTAGGGTAGGGAAAGAGAAGGAAAGAGGGGCTCCGGTGAGTCAAAGGGCCTACTGCCGGGACTCGAGCACCTCCCAGAACAGCCGGAGTCGAAGAAGTCGCCGCCGTTGCCATGACGAGAAGCCTATTGAACTCTTATGTAAATCTACAACGCCGCGCGCGCGCCTTCTCTGTATTGCGAGAATCGAATTGGCTAAGCATTAGCTTTCCTTTTCTCTTCTGCACCACCTGCTCTCGCGTAGGCCCGATTTATTCGGAGATCGACACGTGGCACGAAAGCTTCACCTCATTGGCTGCTTGCCTATCTTCAAGATGCACAGCTGATTTCCCCTCGAAAACTTCTGAATGAGCAAAAAAACTATTGAAATTATGACCAGAAAATGCTAAAGATGTTTTTCTCGTATAAACAAATTTTTAATGCTATACTTCATTTAGAAAATTTATGTATAAACCACAAAATTCCTATGTATTTATATATCTCACACCTAAAATTTAATATTTACGATTATAACATTTTTATATCATGAACTTGCACATGAAAATGTGTGTTCCACTTTTAGCAATTTAATAGTAGTATTATTATTATTATTATATTAAACGTTTGAGTGATGTGGAAAGCCCACGGAATGTATGAATGTTAATTTGAAGATATTTAAGAATTGAGTGGTTGTTAAATTCGAGATTGTCTATGAATCACATCAAAGAAATAAAATCTCATAAATAATATTGAAACTCCTCATACTCAAAAGTTGATTCAACTCAGCTAACATAATCGACATAGCATGCTCGCGTCAGTGAATGTGACGGGAGAATGACATAAGTCTTCTATGTGACTTGGCCGGTCGGGGGGCATTGTGCCATAGTGGAAGGTTGGGTAGTCAGATTGATGATCTGGTCGGTCGGCTGAAAGTTTCTCCACGAAGTGCCGAGGATCAAATCTGACGACCCTTGGGGCACAATGCCCTCTGGTCGGCCAAGTCACATAGATGACTTATGTCATTCTCCCGTCACTTTCTCTGACACTCCTTAGTGAGCATGCTATGTTGATTATGGTAGCTGAGTTGAATCAACTTTTGGGTATGATGAGTTTCAATCTTATTTATGAGATTTTATTTTTCTGAAGTCTTTTTTTATTTTGTGATGACAGTTAGTGCAGATGACCGACTCTGAAAAACCTGGATAATAATTCGGTAAGGGTGCTTGGATAGCAGAACGGGCGCCAGATAAGGGAGGTCTATCTCAAGCAAGGATGATAGGTTTGAATGTCTTGACAACACCCCTAAAGGAGGTGTGGAAGCATACCATTAATTCTGGACATATCCTAGGACACTTGCTTATCATCTAAGAAAATTTGAGATCTCTTTTGTTCGGTCGAAAGGGATCCAACATGGTGAGTAAATGTGTGAGTTGTTGGCTCATATGGAGATGATGGAGGAGATGGCAATGACTCTTATTCAAAAGTTGTTGGATGTCTAGAAGAGATCCTTGATCTTCTATACGCAAGCTAAGTCAGATTAGCTAAATCAATTTAGGGCGTATTTGGAGTGGCAATGCAGTGGTGGTGTAATTTCGCACTGCACTTTTTTTTTGTTGGCAAAATAATATTTTGTCTACATTCTCAAAAAACTATAACTGAAAGTTGCATTTTTCCACCAAACTTGGCTACCCCACGATGGCTGCTAAAAAGCTGCAATCTAAATTAATAAAAAAATCATACTTTTGTAATAGCTACTACAGTTTTTTGAACAATGATTTCTTCTTCAACAACTTCACAAAATTTTCTTCGAACATGTTGCAATTGCCTCAAATAGACCCATAGGTGTCAACGGGAGTTCTTGTATGGGAGACTGCTTTGATTGGGGCATGTCTCGACCGAAACAGCGTCGGACCACCACACAAAATATTTTGCATTAGGCTAATTTCCAAGCACTTTATAGTAATTTAAGTATTATTTTTTAAATAAAAATATTTTTCCCCCCTACTTATGTAGATGATATTTTCTGGTAACTAATTACNAATTTCACATCTAACACCCAAAATTTAATAAAATAAATATATAATTAATAATTAATCTAAAAATATTATTAATATAATAATATATTATTATTAAATATTACATTAAATAAATTGTAGTTGATTAAATTTTATTTAAATATTATATTATATATTATATGAGCTATCATCGAGCTTAATATCGAGTATTTAGCAAGTTACTTGAACAACAAACGAGTTTTATCGTGAATATAAATGAATGAATTAGACTATGTTTATGTTTAGTTCATTTAGTTTCGAGCTTTTAAAAATTACTCAAGCATATTTATTTACTAATTTGAACGAATATGATCGAGTTTTAATCGAGTTGAGTTCGAGATATTCATCGAGTGCATTGGTTCATTTGCAGCCCTAATGATATGGAAGAAACGACATCCACAAAGATTAGGACAAATAAAATACTTTAATTCCACTCGACAAAACAATACAACCCAAATACATAAAAATTAAACCCCTACAATTCGAGAGATTGGCGATCTCTCTCAAACCCTAATGCTAAGATTCAAAACAACAATCACAAATAACCTAACCCTAAACATATTAGTCTTATTTATACCCCAAAATAATAACAAACAAATGACTAAATGTCTATTTAGTCTTGTGCACAATATAAGTCTTCAAAATTTTTTGCGGGCTCGATATTGACACGGTGGAGCACAAGGCGACCGGTGTCATAGGCGCCGGTCAAACATTACTCCACTCCCAAAAATATACCTTGTCCTCAAAGTGGCAGAGAGAAATTAAGCTATTATTGGAGTGTGTCCTATGACTCCCATGTGGCGTCATAATCTAGCAATCATTTCCCTTTAACCAAAAAATCGTAGCGAGCCTCATGAGTTCGAAATACAGTATTGTGCACATCCATAACCCGCAACCCCAAACAACTCATCCAGTAGCTCCTCGAACACAGAGATGGGAAATTTGTAAGTTATTTCGTCCTTATTCATTGTCCCATAATACACACAAAAACACCAACTTTCATTCTTCTTCTACAATAGCAAGATAGAGCTAAATAAGGGGCTCACATTAGGTTGTACGATCACAACCTCCAACATCTCCCGGATCAATCTCTTGATCTTTTCCTTCTGTATCTGGGATTAGCGGTATAGGCACACACTAATGGAAGAAACCTTCAGTCTCAGGGTTATTGTGTGTCTGTGTTTCCTCCGAGGCAGTAATCCACACGGCAACTGGAAACTTCTGCAGTGTGTTGTAGTAGTTGTTAGATCGATGTCGGAATCTCCTTCAACTTTGTACATGTCTCTTCTATGCTTTGCAAGTCAATCAATAATCTCAAATCTGCATCCTATATTGCCCTAACCATAGACTTGAGTGTCACCAAGGTCTTGCACAAACTAAGATCACAGCAAAGCATCATCATCGTCTCCCCCCATTATCAAAAGTTTTTAATTCATCTTAGTCCCACTAATGACTGTTATCATTTCATACTCAATATCACGTTAGTGCTCCCTAAATCCAAGAGAAGAAAAGTTTCCATCACCTGAATACCTTGCATTTTTAAAATCACCCATTTACAAACTCTCCTGCTCTTCCCGACCTATCTCATCCCAATCTTGACTCCAAAACTTTATGTGTCAATCATCTCAAGACTCAATTACTTCACTAATTGAGTAGAGATAACGATATGGGTGGCCTCACTATCTACCAACACCATTATGTCTTCTTCTGCAATCTATCCCCGAAGTTTTATAGTATGGTTCAGTGTTAACCCCACCACCGAGTTCAATGAGACTTTTGTCATATCCAAGTAAGTGTGCTCTTATCCACCACAAACTCATTTATTTTTCATCTTCTACCACCTCATTGCACAATGAGAACCTATAAGGTATAATCCTTAAAAATGATATCCTAGGGCAAACTTCTCATCGCATCGAAAACATAACATTTTAGCTCGCTTATCTTAAATTTATGTCTATGTAATGCTTTTGAATGTCGGCCCCGATTGTGGCACATCTTTCCCGTCCCGTGGAGCCTCCCTCTAGAATCCTAGTATTTGAGTTTTTAGTATCATCGTTGTTGTAGCATTTCAGTATGACGCGCCACTTCTGTTACTCCTATTAGTCCATTCTATTGCAATTTTATATTCAACCAAATGTGTTAATTCCATAATTTTTCTCAATCCTCGCAGTCTAAGCAGACGATATGCTGCTCAAATTTCTAGCCTCAACCCTTTCATGAAGTTTCTTTCCAACACTTCTTCCAATATCCCTCTTAAATAGTTGGATAACAACTCAATTTTTTCTTTATAATCCATGAGGGAGAAGATTGCTCGTGTAAATTCCCTTTCCGCACAGTTCTGAAACACTCCAACAGTTGATCCTTGAATTCTTTCCATATTTTGATTGGTTGATATAAATCTCTACATTGATACCACATTAGAACTTTCCCTTCCAAACACAGAGTTGTCTCCATCAATTTTTTTCCCTCAATCAGCCATTAATAATAAAGTATTTCTATACGTGATAACCCAATCATAGGCATCTTCTCCTTCAAAGATCGACATTTTTAGCTTCATTATGCATGAGTTTTCTCACCAATCTCTTCGACCAAAGTTTGTTGAAACCATGAAGTTGGGTTCCTTCCTCAACCCATATTAATTTTCCTTCTTTCATGAGTCTGGCTCACCCCATAAGCAACCTGCCTGTCTCAACAAGCTCCTAGATAACCTTTTACCCAAAAAGCTGCCGAAGCAAAAGGCACTGGCACGGTTGGATGTAGCCCTCCGCTGGGGTCTCACCCACCGTGGTTCCCTGCTCTAAGGCAAAATCTTTCAAATTAATCTTCTCCAGCCTTGAATTGCATGTCTTCTCATTTTGCCTTTCGTCGCTAAGTCCAAACCTCTAGATGTCGCACAATTTCCTCAAATCCACTCCCAACTCCTATGCTCGATCTTGCCTACTTAAATTCGTTCCAGCCAGTCAAAAGTCGCACTATTCCTTCCAAGTGTTGCCGCTTGATCCCACAGCTCCAGATTCTCTTAAGGCAGTGATGCTGCCTGATGTCGTATGAATCCTTCTGATTACTTCCGCTCAAATCCACTCTAGACGTCGTCATGAGATCCCGTGATGGGCGGTGGCGAATTTACGAGAAATTCAACGATCTTATTCATCATTTCTTCCAAGGCCATGAGTCTTCCCTCAATGGATGAGAACTGCCCCTCCATGGCCAAGAAATGCTCATTCATTCTATATCTGATTTGTCTCACCTCTCCCTCTAATTTTTCTTCCAAGGCATTTATTTTCTTAGTTTTCATTACTCTCAGGACGATCTTAGATTACAAAGGCAAAACTCTTGTACGTTGCGACCCTGTTGTTAGCTTCCCAGCTAGCTCGAATCGCGACTGTATCACGAGGTTCGGTCACATCGCGATCTTGTCATTGGCTTCTCAGCTAGCCCAAATCACAAATGCATCGTTGTATCATGAGGTTCAGTCATGTCATCATCTTGTTGGTGCTTGAATTGCAAATGTATCTTTGCATTGCATGGTTCAGTCATGTCGATGACCGCGATCCCGTCATTGGCACTCAAATCATGACTGTGTCGTTGTATCACAAGGTTTGGTCATGCCAACATCCCATCTTTAGCTTCCCAGCTAGCGCACCACCACTAAATCACAACTATATCAAAACTTTCAGAGAGATTAGGACAAATAAAATACTTTATTTTCACATGATAAAATAACACAACCCAAATACAGAAAAGATAAACACTTATAATTCGAGTTTCAAACCCAACACTAAGATTCAAGACAACAATCACACATAACGTAACATTAAATATACTAGCCCTAGTTATACCTCAAAATAATAACTAACAAATTGACTAAATTGTCATTTTAGTTTTACGCCTAATATAAGTCTTCAAACTATTTTGACGGATTCGACATCGATTTAGTGGAGCACGAGGCGGACGATATCGTAGGTGCCGGTCTAACAGAAAACAAGTTTCAATACTGCAGTAATACATTGCTCTTTAGCTTTCCATTTTTACTGTTGTTAGCAATTCCATCTTCCCGATGCATACTGTTGAATTTTATCAATTTAAAACAAGGACTGCATTGACTCTCAACATGTTGATACAAAAGTTATTATTTTGGGAGCTATTAGGGATCATTTTTTAACCATTTGAAATAAAACACATTTGGTTCATTAAAACATATTTAGTTGCTTTCAAGTATTTTGATATTTTTAAAAATATATTTGATTTTTTTTTATAAATAAAATAAACAATTGTGAGAATCAATTAAGCAAACATATTTCTAAAGTCAAAAATAAAAGATAGAAATAAAAATAAAAAATAAAAGTGGCATTTACATGCATACAACATACCACACAATTCTTATGTATATACACATCTAACAACTAAAATCTTGTATCTACAGGCATACCACTTAAATCTTTAACATAATATAAAAACTATCACCATCATTGTCTTTTTAAAAGTAAAATACACCTTTTAACACCAAACTGTTAAAAGTTTAAGTATCAAACTTTGGGTAAATACATAAAAACAGTGTGGCATGTATGTAAATTTTCTAAAATAAAAACGATCCCAAACAGGCCCTAAGCATCCTAGTTTCTTCTGTAATCTCATAAACAAAACTCAAATAACATGAGACCAATCTCTATCTTCTTATAACAAAATCAATATTCAAATACATCAAAATCATATAAACAACCCCTGGTCATAGATACAAAAGAAACCAATATGAATTTCACAAATGCTTACCAATTCATTAACATGCATTAAAAAAATCACTATGAGCGTTGTTGGTTACCTTAAATAAGAGATAACGGTATACAAACCATCCAGTGTAACCAAGCCCGACCAACTCCAAAATCTTTGGTAGCTGCACATTGAAATGATTTTGTTCAAGTAATAAAATTATTTCTTCACATAAACCTCACTAAAATTCATAATTGTTTCAGCATCCACAAAGAATCAATGAAATAGATCACAAAATTATAAAATTTTAACACTACAAACCAGAGGAACAGAGTTGATGGCGCCAATCAAAATGGAAGACAGCCATAGTGCAACAATTGCGCCTCCACCATAGACGAAAACGGTGGATTTATTTTCAATAGCATCCCACTAAAGAACATCTGTTTGTTAAAATCTCTCCAGCAAATATAGTAGGAAAGGATGTGCATTATTTTAAAGGGAATTTTACATATGTAGCACACCGTATGTATTTATATATCTCACACCTAAACTTCCATATTTACATACATCTCACGTTGGTGCTTTAAACCTTTGCATGAAAAGGAGTATTTGACTTCTAAAAACTGGTCATAGTGCTGTATTTGACTTCTAAAAATTGGTAATAGTGCTATTTTTTATGTGATATTAAAGATTTAAGTGTTGTGTAAATATGAAAGTTTAAGTATGAGATATGGAAATACATAATAATTATGTCCTATGTATGTAAATGAAAAAAGGTGATATGGTACCTTCTGCTTCAAATCTGCAAGCAGCTCCTCCGTTTCAAAGGAACTTGAGGTTTCTTCTGAAGAGGTGGCTCTTGTCTTGAGTGCCGAAATCTTCTGCACATCTGTGTAGATGGTCCATTAATTTCTTCAAATTTCATTTTTTTCACTTAGAAAAGAAACAGTATGAAGGAAATGACTTGTTTACAGATTTCAAACAGCTAACGAAGTTAATTGATCAGAATTATAGTCACTGCTCCTTCACCTATAGAGGATATCCAAGAAGCAATGTATACTAAAGAGTTTTTCTTATGCACAGTTTCTTATTCTTTGAATCAAAGCTTTCTTGTAAAAAAAATTGATTGCATGCGTAAACAAGCTGATTCAAGAGTGCAAAAAGAAAAAAAAAACAGATAATTTAAAAATACGTGTTGATAGGAGGAATAGAGGATAAAAACGAGTAAGAGAAATAAATGTAAAGGATTCNGGATGAAAATGAGTATGAGAAATAAATGTAAAGGATTCTATGATAATTTGAAAAAACAAATGTGGTAAAATTAACATTAGTTAAATTTGTATTAATGATGTTTCATTGAACATAAAAGCTATACAAATGTAGATGCAGTCAAAATCCATTTGCTTATTAGTGAGAGTGGAGATAAGGATTCTCCCAAATTACCATGGTAATTGCATTTGTGCAATTATCCCAAACTTAGTCATGAATTTCATTTTAAATGGCTAGGATTGAATCCCGATTAGAGATCTTCCAGTAGTTCTCTGCTCCCAAAACACCCATAGCCAAAATTCTGAGTGAAAAAGCAGGGAAAGAAAACAACTGGGAAGAATCTTAACAAATGTTAGGATTCTCGATCCGAATTGAACACTTTGAGCTGTTCAACACTACCAAAATAAAAAAGAAAGAGAGGACATACAAGAAGGGGAAGTTTCATTATTCTTCATGACTCATACTTCTCAACTGTGATAGGTATAGACTTACAAGGCTATCACACAAGCTAATCACTCTCACTAATCAACAATATTTAGAGACTAAACTAATTATAAGTGGATTTACATCAGCATTGAGAACTCAAACCATTAAAGTAGAATAAGCAGACATGATGATATCATTTTAAAGTAAAATAAATGTCTATGATGATTAATTATACAGTGCAATCACTATGCCAATTGGATAGTGCATACTGTATAGTCAAATACCCGTAACTCAGTTGAATCTCATATTCATTCAAGTTTGATTCAACCTCGGATAGAAATTGGATCCATTCAAATGCCAACGCAACAAAATCAAGCATAATAACCAATTTACTCATCAACCCGCTATGATGCTTACCAATTCACAACTCAATAGTAACAGCCTCATCGGTCATCTATTCATCAGCTTGTCAGCTCAAACAAGATCATTAGCTAAATTGATAGCAAGCCTATTCAACATCTCTGCATCCTATAAAGCTACAGGGTACGCTATATTATTACATATTTTATTTATTTTTATCTTCTTATGAGCGAATTATGTGGCCTAGTCAACAACACCCTAAATTTATAAATTGGGGGTCAAAGTTGAGATTCAACATATAAGCAATCTTATATACTAAACCAAATCACACACTCTGTACTCACATCCTCTAAACAACAAAAATCTTAGATTTTATTTCTCTCTTCACCTAACTCCCTCACTCTCTCTCTTTCTCTCTCAATCTCCTATGCATTTTTGTAGATGTTATGGTCTAACTGGTGGTGGCGTGAGTTCATAGATAATTAAGGATTCAATAGATATAATTTTTATATGTAAGAGGAAAAGTAAGCGTAATTTCAAAATGTACAAATCAAACAGTGATGCTAGATTTCCTTAAAAAGCTAAGGTCAAAACTAGGGTGCATTTCATACACTATTATAAAAGGTACTTTACAAGAAAATATGTATAAATCCTATTATCTAATTAAACAAGAAAATGCTAGTTTAAAATGTATAAATAAAAATTGTTTAAGCTACAAAAATCCTACTATCTAATTAAATCTCAGTTTGCTCCCATTTTAAACTAAGCTCCTTATTTAGTAATTCAGAAAAAAGTAAAATTTATGAAATTTACATCACTTCTCCATTTTGTGTCTCTACTTTTCATTCATTTAAATACTAAATCTTAAAAATAAGTGTAAACAAACCTATTATGAACTAATTTAATTTAACAACAATCAAAGTCAAATAGTTTTCAGGTTTTAACGCCTTTAGAATTTACAAATCTGGATTTCTAAGATTTACTAATCCTACTTGCATTAAAATAGATACTAAGGCAAAGACAACGTTTACATTACATTAAAATATTGAAAATCATTTCTCCTTATTGGTGAGCAGTGGCCACAAAAAAGCTAGAATTTATAAGTTCCATGAGCTAAATTAATGTTTCTGCTACTCACTCCAATATTTCTTAAAATTGGAAATTTTCTGAAAAATTCAATGCGTACGGCACTGTCCAAGCAAAACATAGCAAGAACAACTTAATCTTAACGAAAATTCACTCCGGTAGGCGATAGCTTCTGGCATTCTGCCAAAAAACGAATGACATTGAAGAACTCTAAAACCCTACTATAAAAAAAATGACCATTCAGAACATCAACACAAACTTTCCGAAAAGGATTGAAAAGTCATAATAAAGCATCCGCGATCAAAGATTGAGAACCAAATAACGTAACGGGTTAGCCGGCAGAAGTAAGCACTTTACCAGAGAGGTTAAGAATGGCCCCGGAAAACGAGCGGCGAGGGTAGGGAAAGAGAAGGAAAGAGGGGCTCCGGTGAGACAAAGGGCCTACCGCCGGGACTCGAGCTCCTCCCAGAACAGCCGGAGTCGAAGAAGTCGCCGCCGTTGCCATGACGAGAAGTCTATTGAACTCTTATGTAAATCTACAACGCCGCGCGCGCGCCTTCTCTGTATTGCGAGGAATCGAATTGGCTAAGCTTTAGCTATCCATTTCTCTTCTGCGCCACCTGCCTCGCGTAGGCCCGATTTATTCGTAGATCGACACGTGGCACGAAGGCTTCACCTCATTGGCCGCTTGCCTATCTTCAAGATGCACAGCTGATTTCCCCTCGAAAACTTCTGATGCTAAAGATGTTTTTCTCGTATAAACAATTTTTTAAAGCTATACTTCATTTAGAAAATTTATGTATAAACCGCAAAATTTCTATGTATTTATATATCTCACACCTAAAATTTAATATTTACCATTATAACATTTTTATATCATGAACTTGCGCATGAAAATGTGTGTTCTACTTTTAGGAATTTAATAGTAGTATTATTATTATTATAATATTAAACGTTTGAGTGATGCGGAAAGCCCGCGGAATATATGAATGTTTATTTGTAGATATTTAAGAATTGGGTGGTTGTTGAATTCGAGATTGTCTGTGAATCACATTCAAGAAATAAAATCTCTTAAATAAGATTGAAACTCTTCATACCCGAAAGTTGATTTAACTCAGCTGCTATAATCGACATGGCATGCTCGCGTTAGTGAAAGTGACGGGAGGATGACATAAGTCGTCTATCATAATTGTGCCACAGTGGAAGGTTGGGTAGTCGGATTGATGATCGGGTCGGTCGGCTGAAAGTTTCTCCACGAAGTGCCGAGGATCAAATCTGACGACCCCTGGGGCACAATGCCCTTCGGTCGGCCAAGTCACATAGATGACTTATGTCATTCTCCCGTCATGTTCACTGACGCTTCTTAGTGAGCATGCTATGTTGATTATGGTAGCTGAGTTGAATCAACTTTTGGGTATGATGGGTTTCGATGTTATTTATGAGATTTTATTTTTCTGAAGTCTTTTTTTGTTTTATGATGACACTTGGTGCAGATGACCGACTCTGAAAAACCTGGATAATGATTCGGTAAGGGTGCTTGTGATAGCAGAACGGGCGCCAAATGAGGGAGGTCTATCTCAAGCAAGGATGATAAGTTTGAATGTCTTGACAACACCCCTAAAGGAGGTGTGGAAGCATACCATTAATTCTGGACATATCCTAGGACACTTGCTTATCATCTAAGAAAATTTGAGATCTCTTTTGTTCGGTCGAAAGGGATCCAACATGGTGAGAAAATGTGTAAGTTGTTGGCTCATATGGAGATGATGGAGGAGATGGCAATGACTCATTCAAAAGCTGTTGGATGTCTAGAATAGATCCTTGATCTTCTGGACGCAAGCTAAGTCAGATTAGCTAAATCAATTTAGGGGGTATTTAGGGTGGCAATGCAGTGGTGATGTAATGTCGCACTGCACTTTTTTTTTTTTTGTTGGCAAAATAATACTTTGTCTACATTCTCAAAAAGCTACAACTGAAACTTGCATTTTCTCACCATACTTGGCTACCCCACGATGGCTGCTAAAACGCTGCAATCTAAATTAATAACAAAATTATATTTTTGTAATAGCCAATGCAGTTTTTTTAACAATGGTTTCTTCTTCAACAACTTCACAAAATTTTCTTCGAACAGTTGCAACTACCTCAAACAGACCCATAGGTGTCAAGGGGAGTTCTTGTATGGGAGACAGCTTTGATTGGGGCATGCATCGACCAAAACAGCGTCGGACCACCACACAAAATATTTTGCATTATGCTAATTTCCAAGCACTTTATTGTATTTTAAGTATTATTTTTAAAATAAAAATATTTTTCCCACCCTACTTATGTAGATGATATTTTCCTGATAACTAATTATAAAAAGCAATTATTCACTTCTATTTTTGTCCATGTGCTACAGTAGTGTTGCGTGATCATGTTTCCTCTGCTTGTTGGCATCATTTTTTTATGTTGCATGAGTGGGATGTCCACCTGAGCGCATCGGGGTCATGCTTCATGCATAATTTATTTCTTGTAGCCCGGGACATTCTTTCGAGACCCTCTGACGAGTGTTGAGGGGCACTCAGCCAGGATCGTTCTGCTAGACTTTGGCTTTCGCTTAGGTGAAGACCGGTCGACATTTTGCTTGTCGAACTAATTTGATCGGATCAACAAATATTATTCACCACGTTGTCCGTGAAATCGGACATGAATTGGCCTGATCGTTGAAGAATTTTTCTAGATGACCACGAATGACAAAACGGACAGCTCGAGCACACACAAAACGTCAATTTAGATATTAAAATATATATATATATATAATAAAAATAAAAAAATCTATTAAAACCTTAAAAGATTCACGCGCGCGACATCCTCCCTTTCTCCTGACTCATTATTAATGTGCCCTAGGGCAAACCCCGCAGCTCCCTTGTTGAACTCTGAGCCAGCACTGCTACTGCCGGACTTCCATCCACGCTGATGTCGTTCCCGTCGGCATCTCCTCCTCTGCATGCTAGTGAGCCCACCTCTCTCATTCGCGTGCCCTAGCCGACTCATGCGTCTGAGCCAGCCCCTCCCTATGCAACCTTTCTCGACCCAACCCTCATCACAGACTGCTCCCCTCGGCAACCCTAGGAACCGGAGGACAAGGATCGATCTTGGTGCTCCTTCCTGTAGGAACCCTCCTCTCTTTAGTCCTCTTTGCCCTCATATGTCTCTTTCTCTTGATTCGCACATATTGGGAGGTATATGACCCATGGTCGTACTAGAAAGGAAGCGAGTTTGAAGCAAGCAAAGAGAATGCATCTGAAAATATCATGGTGGTGAGATATCTCTTAGCTAGCCTAGAGTTAGTTCGTTCTAGGCACGCTGGTTTAATAGGCCACGCGAGGTAGCGGTGTCGAACGACATGTGTCGATCGGTCGAGCCGACTATGTGATGGATCGTTGATTTTTTCTTAAAGGAAGCCCCAAGTTAGGAGTCACATGCATTGGTCAAGTCATATACGAAGCAGAATGATTCCCCATTTTGTGAGCCTTAGGCCTTAACTCTGCCGAGCAGGAATCCTCATTTCCCATGGCATTAGTGCTCCCAACTTTCCCTGGAGAAGTTGGTTAACTTTGATTTTAAAGGATGGAAAAAGCTTTCTTGCTAGTCCATTAAATAAGATTGTGAGCATTCGTAGAGCAGAAAAAGCTTCATATCAGTCCACCCTATGAACGATGGAAAGGTTCCCCTATGAGAAATCGAAGGGTTAAGGCCTCTACATTGTCACGCCAAAGCTGGAGGTGGCTATGCCGCAAATCCAAGGGTGTCAACCCTAGGTTTCCTGCGTGAGGTTGTTAGGTCAAGTTCGATGCAACATCGAGCAATTGGGTTGTATTGCATGTGCATGATCATTTGTTGCATTTTTGCATGTGGATTGAAGTGTGTATCGTATGCGTGACTGTGTGAGCACTTCATGTCAATCAGACACCCTAGACCGATCCCTGATCCTCTCTTGGGTTTGATCGGTCACCCCGAGCCGACCACCTTATCGTTTGGGTTTGATTGACTATTATGTGTCGATCAGATGTCTTGGGTTCAATCGACCATCCCAGGCCGATCACCTATCCATTTGGGTCGGATTGATTACTAGCTTCTTCGGTCCGAGAGGCAGCTGATGCGGTGGATTTGTGTGTTATTTTTGCAAATATTCTTCAATAATAAAAAATACACACAACAATTATAATAATAAATATGCAATAAAAACTCAACAAAAATAACTTTAATGCAAAAAAAACTCAACAAAAATAATTTTAATGAAAAAAAATTATCTTTTAAAAATTTTTATATTGCCAAATACCATAATAATATCGCTCAAGTAATAAAGGGCTCTAATGGAGTCCTAGATATCGATCCTACAAAGAAGTTGGAAATGCTTATAGATAAATTCTCATGATTATAATGTAAATCACAATTTAAACTACAAAACTGAAGTATGAAATTTGAATCTAATGTACTTGAGTGAATGCTAGATAAAATACAGTTAAAAAATTAAGTTAATTAAACTAATTATTGACATTTAAAACCGTATAAAAAAATAAATTCTTCGCAAAATCATACCTCAAAGTAAGGAGAAGGATAAAGTAGGCTACTTAGAATTCATGAGAAAGAAACAACAAAACACGGATTTCATATATAAAAACATGTTTACAAAAACAAAGAAATAAAAGACTCAACTTATCTCACATTCCTTCCCAAGAAAATCCCTAGAAGTTCTCTTCAAGAACTTTCCCTCTTTATAAGCACTCTCAATTCTCCCTTAGATGTGTAATGAAGAAGAAATCTCTCACCTACCCTCTCCTCTTACAATCCTTCAAGAAAATCTATAAGTCCTTGCCTTTCTCTCTCTCTTTTTCTCTCTCGCATTTTTTGAACTCTCTCTCACGCCTCTCTTCAACCCCCTTTTCAGGCCCTAGACTTCTCTCTTTTGAAAGAGGTTGCCTCCCTCCAAAAAGAATTCAAAATTCCCTCCAAAAAGAATTCAAAATTCCCTCCAAAAATCTATCCAAAAGTCAACCCTTTTGAATTCCAAAAGATATGACTATTGATCCAAGAGACTTATCCCTTCATAAAAAAACTTTCCAAAGTGTCTAGATTGGGGTTTTTAGAACAAGTGGCCCCTTCGAAATTCACACAAAATTTATCGCGAACTACCTTAATTCACAAAAAGCCATCCCTGGCGCCTCGGACGCTAGTTCTGACGCTTCAGAAACCAACTTGCTTAAGACCGCATTGTTTTGGGTTTCGGCTCTTAAGGTGTCATCTCTCTGTAAAATGGTGCTTCAGGCGCCAATTCTGGCACTTCACGCGCCAGCTCTCTATAAAGTGACGCTTCAGGCGCCAGAATCTCAAAATTCGTTATTTTGGCTCCAAATTTCGTTCTTTTTGCTACTTTTGCTCCAAATGTCTAAAATTGATATACTTGCAAAAAAACATGAAAATACCATTCTTTAAAGTGTAATATCACCAAAAATAAGCATTAAATGTATACTTAAAATAACATATTATTTTGGTGTATCAAAATACCCCAAACTAAATTGTTACTTGTCCTCAAGTGGCACTTTTACTACATAAAAGCATATGATTTAGGATAGAGATTAACTTATAAACTTCTATACTTTAGTTTCATAAATAAAACAATACATTTTAAGAAAAACTTTTAATATCTTGGATTCAAACTCTAAGTCTAAGAGTACTTAGTAATCAAATCTAAGATTTTTGAATCTCTATTCATTTTAAGAAGAATTGTAATTTGTCATATCAAGGATACTTAGAATATTCATATGAAAAAGAATTTCATGAAAATTTTACTAGTAAAGGTGTTAATACTCAAATACAAGTTTGAAAAATGTAATAAAGTTTTTTCTTTAAGTTGATTCAAGTGAAACAAATTTTTGATTAGGCACCTCCTCACACTTTTTTTTCTTTTCTTTTCTTTTTTTTTTCTTTTAGGATCTTTTTAATACTTTCTTTTCTTTTTCTTTTTTACAAATGAGAATTACTATATCTGGAAAACATTTAATAATTTTGAACTTCACAATTCTCTTCTTAAAGTTAAAACTATTTACCTTTCTTCACTCTATAAATTTATATTAGTTTTATGATTTTTAATAAAGTCCATTCTTTTCTTCTTACATGAAACTCTAAAATTCTTAATACTTCAAAAATACAATTTTCTTTTACTTTAAATAGAAAAACATAGTTTTATCCTTTCATACCAAAAATTTTTAACTTAGAATTAACCTTTATTTTTAAAAACTTTTACTTAAATTTACTATAATATTTACAAACATAAGTATAGTCATTTAAAGTTAAATCGTAATATCCCATGTCATGCTAAATTAATTTTTAAAAATATAGTTAATTGAGGACAAATAAAATTTGGTTTTCTTCTTTTTAAAAGAAAATTTTATTTCCCCCAAACTTAAAATTTTAAGTAACTAAAAAGGTTCCTTACCAAATTTTGTAGGTGAAAGAAAACAGTAAATGCATAAAAATAAAAACTAACCTGTAAAGGATTTCCGAGTATGAAACTGGGTTTTGTATACTGCAGGTACTAACTTTAAAAATACAGAATTTAAAAAATTAAATGAAATATAATATATTTTAAAGGATTTGCTAAGAATTAAAAACATAAACAGAAATTGAAAATACTAAAAATGCAGGAAAAGTAAAAAATTTATAGTTACTATTACAATTATGTCCACATTACAATATTAAAATGAAAGTTCTTAGTCACAGTTTCAAATAAAACCAACTTCAAACAATCAAAATACCAAACAAATAAACTAACAAACTAAACTCCTAAAAATATCAATCTTCATCCCCTTCCTCATCATCATCTTCATCATCATCATCATCATCATGATATGGAGTATAACAATCTCGCATTAGTTTCCAATCAACTGGACCAAATTGGGAATTTGAATCTGTCACCTTAAAATCTTCAATTATGCATCCAATAAAGTATATTTCCCAATTTTTTTGCACTCAGCCCTTGGATGACATCCTCTCCCATAGAATCAAATGTGATTCTCATTTTGTTGTAGTAATCATAACCCTTTCAGAACATATGTTTCTCAACACATTTTAACATTTCAATTGTTCAGATCAAAAAGTAAATGAAGATCAAAGTTTGAATCATTACAAATTATTGACATTTAAAATCATATAAAATAAAATCAATTCTTCACAAAATCATATCTCAAAGTAGGGAGAAGAATAAAGTAGACTACTCAAAGTTCATGAGAAGGAAACAACAAAACACAGATTTCATATATAAAAATAAGTTTGCAAAAATAAAGAAATAAGAGACACAAATTATCTCACACTCCTTTCCAAGCAAATTTCTAGAAGTTCTCTTCAATCACTTTCCCTCTTTACAAGCACTCTCAATTCTCTCTTAGAAGTGTAATGAAAAAGAAAATCTCTTAGCTTCTCTCTCCTCTTACAATCCTTAAAGAAAATCTTCAAGCCTTTAAGTTTATCTCTCTCTCTCTCTTGCCTTCTTCAAACTCTCTCTCACGCCTCTCTTCAGCCCGCCTTTTCAAGCCCTAGACTTCCGTCTCATTTATTAGAGGCTGCCTCCCTCCAAAAAGAATTCAAAATTTCCTCTTGAATTTCAAAAGATATGTCTATTAATCCAAGAGACATATCCCTTCATAAAAAGATATGTCTATTGATCTAAGAGACATATCCATTTATCAAAAAATCTTTCAAAGTGTCTAGATGCATTGAATC
Organism: Phalaenopsis hybrid cultivar; assembly: GCA_002079205.1. Classification (NCBI taxonomy): domain Eukaryota; kingdom Viridiplantae; phylum Streptophyta; class Magnoliopsida; order Asparagales; family Orchidaceae; genus Phalaenopsis; species Phalaenopsis hybrid cultivar. The sequence goes on along the minus strand of JXCR01030965.1, from coordinate 95,977 downwards.
ACTCCATGGGGTGTTTAGAACAGGTGGCACCTTCAAAATTCGTGCAAAATTCGTCTAGAACTACATTAATTCACAAAAAGTCTTCTATGGTGCCTCAGGCACTGATTCTGGTGCTTCAAGCCCCAACTTGCTTAACACCGTGTTATTCTAGGCTTTGGCGCTTCAAGCTCTCTGTAAAATGGTGCTTCAGGCTCTAATTTTGGCTCTTTAGCGCCAGATCTCTATAAAGTGGCGCTTCAAGCACTAGTTCTGGCGCTTCAGGCGCCAGAATCTCAAAATTCACTATTTTGGCTCCAAATTTTATCTTTTTTTGCTACTTTTGCTCCAAATGTCTATAATTGATATACTTGCAACAAAAACATGAAAAGACCCTTCTTTAAAGTGCAATATCACCAAAAATAAGCATTAAATGTATAATTAAAATAATACATTATTTTGGTGTATTAGCCGTCACGGCCTGGACAACTGGTTGCTTGCATATTTGTTTGCTTAGGCATCATATTGCATGTTTGCTTGCTTGCATATTGCATCATATTCTTTGTGTGTTTGGTTGCATGATCATTATCATTTGCTTGAGCACATTTCTTCGAGTCACTGTCTTCTCGGCATACCCTTTTGTTTGGGGTGCTGCCGTCACGGCATGCCCATCTCCGAGTCATTATCTTCTCAACATAGCCACCTGTTGGGCCACTGCCTTCACGACATGCCCATCCTTTCCTAGTAACTGCCTTCATGACATACTCACCCTTGCTACTTTGGTGCACTCATGTCATATGCTTATTGCATTCTTACATATTTACATGTGTGCTCCTTGAGTGTCTCGGTTAAGTTGTGAATCCTTTTTATAGGTATCATTTTACTTGATACAAACTCATTTATAGTTGGTGTCTGCTTGTAGTTGTCGGTCGCGGAATCCTTGGAAATGATTTTATCTTGATTTAATATAATATATGTAATTTGATTTGAAAAAAAAATAGTTTTTTTTTTATTTTGAAAAATGTGAGCCAAACAGATCTCATACATTTTAATAGTTTAGATGACCGAGAACAATACTACAAGCGATGCACCTATCCCGAAGAATAGGCATATTACTTATCAATGGGCACGATTAAATAAATTAAAAGAGTTTATGACATCCCTTTGGTCTGCAAACCTCTTTTTTTATATGTCAATCAAAAAATTTCCCTATGTAATATAAGGATTGGCTAGGATTTATATTACATGGGTTCTTTAGCTCCATATATAAGCAAGCCCCTATAGTTAATTACATCTTAAGCGACCGAAGTCACTTAAGAAAAGTCTCGATAATGACTAAAGGTATTTCTATTCAAGATTACAAAGTTTAGTTTTCAAGGTTGAACATTGAAAAATCAAATGGAAATGGATCAAATAGGAGCAATTATTTTTTAAATCCAAAGTAATGAGAAGTAGGGAATGTCAAAGGTTTCGAGGCAAACCTCGATGACTTCTCAAACTATCCTTGTGTTGGGATTGATGTTCTATGAATGAAATCATTTAATGTTTAATCATGTTATTTAATTATTTAAGGCTTACATTTACCTGATATTTAATCATGCAGATAGTCTAAAAGATATGAGGATTTATGTCATACCGAATGACGACCTCGAAGTACTAAAAGTGTTAGGGCTTATATTGCACAACATGATTGTGCAAAAACCTAAAGATGATATGAGGATTTACGTTGCACTGGGAAGATTACCACGAAGTCCTATGGATTGTTATTATTTAAACTAAGAAAAGTTAAGCTGTTGAAGATCCTTTTTGCTCTCTCGAAGATGTTCTTTCCTTGCATCCTTGTCGTGCTGCCCACAAAGTATGCTCCAACCTTTCGTCGCGGCAATTACAAGTTTAGGGCTTTAATTTAAAGTGTTTATGCAAATATTTTGGTCGGTGTCTTTCCACTGTGTACCTCTTATATAATCAGGCTAATTTTCTCCTATTCTAAGAGGTATTGTAATTAATATGCATATCAATAAAAGAGCAATAAAAGTGCAGTATATAGAAGAAGACTATAGAACATAACATTATGTATCTGGGTCTCTGCTACTGCTGCATGGTTGGTATCATAAAACACTATATTGTTTCAAGGAATTTAAGTAAATTGTAGAAATAGAAAGCAGGAAAATTCAGTACAAAAAAGTCAAAAAATGAGTCATAAGAAAACACGAAAGAGTAAAACCCGTAATCACATATGAAGGACCAAGACTGAGTGAAAACTTTAGTAAAGGTGGGAACTCAGAGCAAGGTTGGGTGCCTTATAACTTTGATAGAACTTGTGGACCTTTTATAAGTTTTTATTTGAATTCTTAACCTCGATTTGAGTGATTAAATTGATAAAACACTACCATCCCGACAACCCGAGGAAGGGAAATCCTTAACCTCGATTTGAGTGATTAACTTGTGGACCTTTTATAAGTTTTTATTCGAATTCTTTAATTTGTTCATGCATGTAGAATTTACTTTAGCAAGCAAAAGTAATATTGTTGTAAAAGAGATATTGGTTTTTTTAAATATTTTTTGTAAAGTAGTACAGTCCATAGACTAATTACTCTAATCATAATAGGACTACCGATAATCTAAGGGTGTCAAGGGCAACTCCTACCAAAAGCTGGTGAATAGTATCATCAGTCATATCCTCTCTCTTCTTATTAAGGATCCTTGAGGTAGGAAATATTATTCTAAATCCCACTTCATATCCCTTGGTTAGCACGCATGAGCAATATCATTATCGCCCTTGCCATCTAGACCTCGTATTTATACTAGCTCGATGATCCATGTGTGGCAAAAATATCTCTAGTTGCTCAAAAGGATCTAAATACCTTATCCAAGAATCAAATCCTAGAGTGTTGTGTTATTTACGTAGGATTAAGTAGTGTAGGGTATTTTATTAGAATTGTAAATTAACATGTCACTTGTCATATCTTAGTGGATCCCTAAAGTTTTGGAGACGATCCTCTTCAATATAGAATATTAGGTTTGCATGTCTTTCAAAATGTTCAAAAGATTGTAAAAGTGCTCGGGGTATGATCCTAAACATCTTTTAGAATCCTCTGAGTCATTTTGAGTTCATTTGGACTTATTATTTTGTTGAATTGATCATTCATAGTTGATTTAGTTGTCATGTTTTAACTTGTGCTCAGTGAACTTTTAATGTTTTAATTAACCCATGAGTAAGGTGACTGGACATTCATTTAATGCTTCCCTTTGGAATTATTGAGGTGGACACCCTTAAGGGCAAGTTAAGTTGTTAAAGAATCTTCACCCTTTCAGTTAGAATTGAGCTTGTAGTGTTTAGGAAATGTCTATATTAGATAGTATTATCTTTTTTAAATCTCATTAAATAATGTTGGATCAAACTTAATTCACTATCAAGCTCTTAAGTCTTCATGAGTATACTTGCAGTTTTGAAAAAGGTTGAGTGAGGTGAATTAAATTCTTATCAAAAGATTGTGTTATCATTTGATCATTGGTATAAGGCTTCCTGATTAGTGAATTATTATCTTCGTAACACAAACCCTTCACATTAGGATCATCCAATTTAATTAGCCTCCAAAGCACAACAATTTCGAAAATACATTTTTATACTTTTATAAAAAATGAAATGAATTGGTTTCTACCCCATAGCCCTTTATGTTTCAATCATTTCATTGGGCTAACCATGATCAATATTACCCACGGACCCTTTGGTTTAGCCTAAATCTTAATTAGTCTAAAATTCCATAAATATCATTTTGTCCTTAAGGTTCTCCACTTCATAATTCTTTAAGTTTAACTCAAATGACTTTAAAGCTTGCCTAGTACCCTACTCATGGGTTAATTAGAATATTATAGGAGAATTTAAATTTTTTTTATTTTATTTAATTTTTAATATTATTTTAGTCTAAAAATAGGGATTTTCAGAAATAATTAATATAACCAAACAAAATAAATTTGTGTACTTAAGAAAATTATTGGAGATTCGCTTTAGGCTTAATTTTTGTGAATTTTTGTATTATATTTTAATTTTTAAAATTTTTTAATTGATTTTAATAAATAAATAATTAGAAAATATATTTTGTTTCAAAAATACATTTTTAGATTTTTATAAGTCTCTCTTACTTTAGGGAACAACACAAAAAAATTAATTTCATATTTTTATGATTTTTATTCCATTTATTATAATTATTTTATTCACAAATTAAGAAAATACATTTAATTTTTAAAAATACTTTTTACATCCTTAGAAATTTATAAACACATATTTAGGCCATTCTCTATGGTTAGAATAATATTTAAGGTAATTCGAAGTATTTTCATATTTTTTTGGAATTGTTGATATTTTTAATTGTTAAAATTAGGAAAAATAGCTTAAAAATAATTTTTTTTATTTTAACTTCAATTTTATTTTTCTTAAGTTCCACTAATTACAAGGAACACTCCAAACCAATTTTTATAATTTTCTGATTTTTCTTTTATTTATTATAATTATTTTAAACCAAAATTATTATTTACATAGAAAATATGTTTTCATATTAAAATAATTTTTATGAACTTCAAATATTCATAAGGGCCTCCCAATGTCATTATCTACAACTTGACACATTTTGGTGATTATTTGAATTATTTTATATTTTTCTAATTTTTAATGAATTTTATTAATTTTAAATAAACAAGGTAAAGCATCATAATGTAATCGGGCCTTGGAGGTTTCTGATTATACATGAACCAGTTGGATAAGCAAGGTGCTTTAGCTAGTGGCACGTGTCTGTCTTATGAGGCTGTAAGAATAGGCCAAGTCAACAACTTAAAGATTGGGAAACTGAGGTAGCCCAAACTATACAAGGTACTTTCATCAAGCCCCTAATAAGAGAATTCTACTTGGAATATATCACGGGTACGAAGGTGTCTCGCTTAGGCACAGATCGGCTAGATAAGCAGAATGTTGAAGCTGTGCGACATGCCTTTTCTAGCAAGACTATAGAAAACGCTCAAGTCAAGGAAAATGTCAAGAGAGGGCTTAGACTAGCAATGCGGTCTACCCTAAAAGTTTAGCCTTTAAGCTAAACTCAAGCAAATGGTGAGTGGGACAAGCATATATACCAAACTCACTTATGTCGAGTGGCGTACTGCAATTTTAGACCCGCGCAAAGTGCGGAACCGAAAACACATGGCAAGAGAAATACATGACGTCTCTTACACTAATTGTTGGTTGCATTAAGTATAGCACACCCTAGAGGGTTGAAAATGTTCAGATGTTATGTCACTAAATTGTCTTCCACCATCTTCATGTTGAAAACCATTTCAAAAAGAATTTTACTTGAAACAAAAGGTTTTTTTGTACATCTTTGTCAGTGTTGTCATGAGATTTACCTTAGTTTTCTCATTCACTATATTGAACATACCAGATGAAGCAAGTGATAAAAAGATCAAACCTAGGACTGTTCGATATAACATCTAACATTCCTCTATAGTCATAGATTCATGCTTCTTGGTAATATTATTCAATGGCAAATACACTTTTTTCTTATACAGGAAATCCTCCACCTATATCCTCCATAATGCAAAATTCATCAAACTAAACTTCTCTACTTTGTACATTGTTTCGTCGGTCATTGCTCCCACTTGGATCAAGCATTTGCTCTGATAAAACTTTGGAAATCCCCTTATAATTCTAATAGTGATTTTATTCAATTAAAATTAAAATCACATCTTGGAAAAAGATCATAATGATTCAAAAAAAATCGGAACAAAAAAAGTCGAACAAAAGCAATATAAACAATTCCATAAAAAGCACACCCAAATTTAACGTGAAAAATCTCTGAGCATAGTGTCGACCATGTAATTCAGAAAAGTATAGAGAACTCACTCATATCTTCTCTCTACAAGTAATGAAACTTACAAGATTTGCTTCAAATCCTTCATCTTGATCACATAAAAGGTACGCACAACGTCGAAATCCTCCTCTAACACTTCTCTCCTTTACCCTAGACTTTCTCAAAAATTGCATACGAGAGTTCATTGGTCGTCACCCGAAAATCGCAAATTTAAGGAACCAAACAGAAGAACTGTTCTTCGTGTGCTCACGCCACTCCTTGGCGCAGTTATTTCGAGTGCTCGATAACCGACACCTAGGCGTTCGAAGTAGAGCGCGGGGTCGCTGCAGACCACGACGCGGGCACACCTCCTACGAGGGCAAGCGCAACGCACCCTCGTCCTGCAAATGTGGGTGCATCATCCAGGTGCAAGTGCACATTGCCAGTTCTCGATGTTACCTGTAGCTTGAGGTGTAACTGTGGGTGTTCTTCCATGTGTTGCCAAACAGGCTCCACACCTCAACAACCTTGACTAGCACATGTGTTTACTACCATGACTGAGAAAAGAAATAACTTTGATTCATCTCTTACCCTTAATTAGAAAATATCTCCATAAATCTGCATTAAAAGTTAGATAAATTTACATACGGACTGCACGACCTTGTGAGCTTACATTTCTAACACTAAAAGGTTTGATATTTACATTTACAGCACCAAGGTGCTATAAATTTAATGAAAGTTTGATAGTATCTAGCACCAAGTTCAGGCAATCTTTCCGGCTTTCATCCACCACGACATAATGAAAGTTTGATATCATCTAACAGCATCAAGTTCAGGCAAAACACTCGCTCACAAAAGTTTTGCTATATTTTGCAAATACGAAAGTAAACGATTTCCAATTCCGGCGATCAGAATTATCTCCCATATGTCGCTCTCAAAACTTTTGATAGGACATGTTGGAACCATCATCCCGCGAAGTCAACTTTACAGGCTAAAATCCTAATTGTGCTGCCTTTTTTTATTACCCCATGGGTACTGAAAGAATGGAGCGGGTTGCACCGGTGGTCGGGCGAAGCTACCGATGACGGCGACATAGGAACGTCAGTGGGGGTGGCTGTTAGAGCGAGGCGGCAAGCTCCGGTGATCTCTGGCAATGAACTCCGGCAAGTTTCGGCGGTGCAGAAGAATGGTGGTGGGCTGAAGTGCCAATGGTGGAAATCAGTGTATGTGTATCTATATATATATATATATATGAGCACAGCATATCCAGGCCTATTGGTTGGCATCCACGTTATAAGACCCCTCAGGTCAGAGGTTCGAATCACCTGTGGGATAGTTGCCCTTAAAGAGGTGTTACTAGAATTATTAGGCACATTAGAGATGATTTGAGACTCATATAATATCCTTTGATCGTTCCTTTTGAATATATATAAAATATAAGAATAATAAATAATTCAATAAACTGTGAGCGTCATTTTGATTGATTTTTTTGTCATGTTTATTTAACTATTTTTGAGTGATCTTGAATTACACGATTGACTCAGATGCGGGACTCGTTTAATATGAGTGCCAATTTTAAGTATGTATAGCCCATTTTATAATCATATATGGTTGAGCAGCTTGGAGAAGTTGATGAAATTCATACTCAAATCGCACACCTTGTGAATGCAGGTCATCATTTTTGTCATGCTTACTTCTTTCGATCATGAAAGAACACCTCTTAGACAATTTCAACGTTTCGAACGAACTTGTGCAATTCATTTTTTGATTGAATGTCGTTTGGGTGACTTTGACGATGCTTGAAGTAATGCAGCTTTAATATGCCAATTGTGACATTCATATTGCATCATTTATCTTACATCAGATTGACTTATGAAATATACATTGAGATCACCACCTACTCTTTGAAATGCTTGGCCATACGAACCACTTTGTGTTGCCAAAGATGAGTGTTTCCGACACTGTCAAAGTCCTATTAATGTTTTTATGAAGTCCTAGGTTCCTACTCTTCTTAATACTCTTGAGCTCAATCTTCAATATTGATTGAAACAAATCTGAGAGAAATCAATTCATTGTCATCACAATTCAGGCTAGAATATCATCTCCTAGCTTCAAAATTTGTCCATGCACCTATGAAATTAGTTCATTTCACAACTTCTATGCATTTCCCTCAGAAGCTATCCATTATTTCAAAAGAGATACAATTTAATTATCTCTAACCTTGAAACAATATGCATTTAGACATTGAGATACTGCCCAATATATAAAACTCAATAAACACAACAAAAACTATACTTCAACAACAAAAACAGGGGGAAATCCTTCAATGTTTTCCTCTATAAATTTCTTTTCTTCACTGAGAAAATATATAACAAACATTAAGCATGAATATAAACACAAAAATGAATAGAAAAGAGAACTGAAGCCTTTAATGTCAGCATTAGATGGCACAAGCAGAAATATCAAGAAAACCTGATTTAAGACTGAAAGCTCAAAGGCCAGGTAATCTGTGCCTGTTGCCGATGGGATTAAGCTCGTCAGAGAATACCCCCTCACTGCTGGAAGCTGAGGGTTGGCGGCTGTGTCCATACTCGGCGATCATGCCACTATAATCTCCACTGTACTCAGGGCTGGCAAGTGCTACCCTTCTAGTTCTCCTCATGTTTGGTGCGTACAAGTCAGAATCATAGTCTGAGCCTGAGCTGAAAAGCACGCTCTGCCCCGGCCTCATCCCCTCATTCAAATCCTCAAGTAATACATCACCCTCTAACGCACGAACAATCTGTGATTGGTACAAAGTAGGATTAAGCAATCTTTTCAAACCACTTAAGAAAAGTACTATTTTCTAGGTTTCAGTTATTATAAGAATAATATCAGAGGTAAGATAGGCTGTAGTGTAGAGAGATTCAGGATCTTGTGATGAATTACATCAAATACATAAACATAATGAGCGTCTATAAAGCATAGGGAATAACATCAGTGATATGAGAATAATACACAGACGTAGAAGTACGATAAAATTATTCGAAAGTACGACTATCATTCTATGGACAAGATATTTTCATTTATAAATTATTGATATAAAAGTTATAATCAAAACACTTCATGTTAATATTTTTTATTGAAGAAAGCAGTTATATTACTTGTTATTTGAAGCTCAATTAAATGTCAATTTAAAACTCGTTTATATTAAATTAAATTAATTTTTAGTCCATAATACAAAATTAAGAAAAAGACTTGTTTATTTATTTGTTCATTTATTTTGTGTATTTGTATGCTTCTTCTATTTGCTCATTTAATGGCTCATTCTTTTTCATATTTAAAAAAAAAAAAAGCTCATTTATAATCTTGACAAATTTTGTTTGATTAGAAAATAAACACCTCAATCATGCTACTCATGTTCGATAAAACTCATTTGGTTAGAAAATATATAACTTGATATCACCGATTTTAATTTGCTCGATAAAATTGTTTGGTTAGAAATCAAGTAGGTTGATAATAGTAATCATTAACATGATCGATAATATATCACTTACATCATAAGAAACCAACATGAAAAATCTAACTCAAATAATCGAATGGCCAATAAATCAAGCTTGAACATAAACACAAAAGCTCGAACTCAAGATCAGCTCGACTCGGTTGCAACCCAAGTTGTAAGTAGTCTTAATTTGGTTTTTAGACTCCCTAACTCAGTTGTATCTGATTTTCATGTTAGAGCGTAATTGACCTTTTCTGTCTTCTTTCGAATAACTGAACTACTATTTTGGAAGATAATTGCCACTATTATCACTGATTTCGTGTTGTAGTACGATAAAAATTGATTCCCTAAATCCAACTTCTAATTTGGAGAAGTAAAGTTGATACTACTGTTGTTGTCCTAACATTTTCTCATTCGGGGTCTAGTTATTGTAGTTTGCTACTTATGATTTTTGGCTTTTGACTACAATAATACGAATGTCGAGAGCCTCACATGACTATGTTCAAGTGCTCTATTTACTTGTACGACACCTTTCATGGCTAAGTTTCCTTATTCAATCAATGTTGACAACAGAGTTATAATTTAATAATTTACAGCATGTTAGCATGAAATGAAATTCAAAAATTGGAAATTTACTATTTAGTTGATACAAAGGTTGAAAACTTAATATTATTGTTGTAATTTAAGGGCCAATTAGAATAATATTGTTTTTGTTTTTCATTGTTTATTTTTAGGGAAATTTACATACGTAATTCTTATGGATTTACATATCTCACACCTAAACTTCCATTTTTGCATTCAAACCATTTTACCTATGTATGGAAATGTAGATTTGACCATTAAAAAGTGATAATCAAAGCTAATTTTGATGTGATACCAAAAAATGGGGTGTCATGCATGTAATAATGAAAGTTTTGGTGCGAGATAGGTAAATCCATAAGAATTGAGTGCTATGTATGTAAATGACACTTATTGTTATTTTGTTTTGTTTATGTTTTGATTTGAATTAAAATCTATTTGATTGAGACTTTTTTAAAAAAACATTCAAACAATATATTTTAAGTATTTTTTTAAATAAAAATTAAAAACATATAAAAATTATCAGAACCAAATACATTTCCAAAAGAAAAGAGAAAAAAACAAAAACAAAATGATGCCAAAATGAGCCCTAATTGTATTAAAATGATACATTCAAATTTGATTAAAGGTTCATGGAAAAGAAAAAAATATTGATTTAGGGTCTTTTGGATTTTAAATAAGACCTCCAAGAAATGCAAAATTTATTTAATGGTTGAAAAAAATTTTATTTTTTCTCAGTTTTGAATGTACTGTTAGATGTGAATTATTTGAATGCTTTAAAAATCTTGATGATAACTTCTGGAGAATGATTCTCCCTTTATAAGCCAAAGGCTTGGATATTCTAATTAGCATTTATCATTGCACTTTCCTCTAAATTAATTAGTTATTGATTTGTGCAGGTCATTAAAATCCTGTCCAGTTTGATATACATCAGTTTTATTTTTTATCATGAATCTTCGCCATAGAAGAATCTATAATAGTTTTTTTTTTTTTTTTTTTGAGCTTTAGATTTTAAAATTTTTTATTATCATTTGGAATAAATGAAGTTTTTTATTTTTTTATTTTTTTATTTTTATTTTTTTTTATTTATTTATTTTTATTTTTATTTTATTTTTTTGCGTCAAAACAAACAACCATTTGCTTAAATTAAAAATAAAAATTTACAAATTATGGCAGCTCTTGTGTTTTTTGGTGCATAACATAAATATTATTTCATCCTACCACCTTAGAAATCCACATCATTGAATTTGACAACATTTGCAATACAATTGGAGGAAAAAGATTAGAAAATGAGAAATATAATAGAACTCTATTAGCCATTCTTTACAAGAGAAAAGTGCCAAAATGGTACCCTCACCATTTACATGGGGACATTTTAGTCACAAATTCTATAAATGTGCCTATTTTGGCCCACAATAAAAGAGTTTGGGAATTATTTTGGCACTTTTCTCTCCTTTATAATAAATCTGAGATCTTCAATCATCTGTGTCAATGATGCATACCTGACTCATCTTTGGGCGCCGCCTAGCAGAATGACGAACACAAGCAGCAGCGCTTGCAATCATGCGTGCCATCTCCATGGGGTCATAATTACCATTCAAACGAGGATCAGACACATCATCATAGTTCCCATCAGCCAATGCTTGAGAAAGAATTGGTCTTGCCTGAAAGTAACAATTAAGTTTGAGTTAAACAACAAAAGAAAAGGGGCATTTACATAAATACCACCCATTCTTATGAATTTAAATATAAAACCAAAATTTTACTTGTTACAATTATACCACTCAAATCTTTGATATCATATCAAAAATACGATCATTTTAACTTTTAAAAAGTTAAATAAACATTTTCAAGCATATGGAAGATGGCGTGCAAGTAACAATTGAAGTATATGTGTAAATACATTAGAATTGAATGGTATATATGTATATCTTCCAAAAAATGAGCATTTACATGCATACCACCCAATTCTTATGTATTTACATATATAACATCTAAATTCTACTTTTTGCATTTATGCCACTCAAATCTTTCATATCAAATCAAAAATATCATCTTTTTAACTTTTAAAAAGTAAAATACAACCTTTCATGCATAGGGAAGGTGACATGTATGTAACAACTAAAGTTTAATTGTTATATATGTAAATACTTAGGATTGAGTGGTAGGCATATAAATCTTCCAAAGAAGGGGCATTTACAAAAATACCGCCCAATTCATGTGTATTTACATATCTAACTGACCCAAATGACAATTATTTCAAAGGAAATGATGCAAGAAACTAAACTAACCCAGTCCACTAAGCTATCTTCAATAAATGTGTGTGAGCTATCAACTGGTCGTCTCCCAGTTATCAGTTCGAGAAGCATCACCCCATAAGAGAAAATATCAGATTTCTCAGTTAGCTTGCCACTGGATGCATACTCTGGTGCTAGATATCTGCAATTATAGGAAAAGTTGTTGAACTACCGCATACGTTTGTTTGGTTTTATGGTTGCTTCAGTATGTACATTTGCTTTACCCAAATGTTCCCATGACTCTGGTTGAGACATGTGTGTGATCGTCCGACCAAAACTTTGCCAAACCAAAATCAGCAACCTAAAATGGTAAGCATTTAAGTGAGAAACTCATTACTTTAGATCAAAACTTGTGCAAACAATACAAAAATATCAATTAATTCATTTGTAGAACATTACATATAGTTTTCAAGCAGTATAATCGTGAAAATGACATGCCACATATGTTTTCAAGGCGGTCCTTGCAAAAGGCATGATATTGTCATGCAATCTATGATAATTGATTCACTCACATGTGTTGACGCTCAAACGTGCATACATGAAAAAACCCGTGCATTTTTCTGTGTTAAAAGGCAGGTTTGATGTCAAACCTTGTTTGGAGGATAATTAAATGATAAATAAGACACTACCCAAGTATTTCACTCATTTGCAGCCTTAGATGGACTTATTTTTAACTCAAGGCATCCCAGGGAAAACTCTTATGGTTAATTACCTTTCTCATTTATGAGCGAACGTTCAATTAAGGCTAGTATGTTGGCACTTTAGTAGTTTGTTCATTTCGTTCCCATCTAATCTGACTTGCAACAATGGATAGGAGAAATAAAGGTTATTTCTCATGGCCCAAAGCGGATCAATGGAGAATGAAAACAAAAGTGATAAAGATCTCATGACTCTATCGGCCAAGTCAATGGAGTTATTCAATCAAACATGACCAAAAGATGTTCATCAAAAGTCACTGGTAGTTTTGTCTTAAGCAAACAACGGTGACCATGGAGAAAGCTTGCCAAATGGGAACCCATTTCAAAGTCAATCTTAGCTAATAAAGAGATTTATGCCCCATCGAATGTGTCACACGTCTCACAGCTCATACTCTTGAGGACAAATCTTCAAGCTTTATTTGTTTATCATATTTAGAAGGCCTCAGGCATGATCAAGTAGTATTAAGTGAGCTCACTACATTCATATTGATGCAAAATTTTTTAGTGTCATAGATGGACTGACTAGATATGATATGAGAATTTTTTTGTTTTTCTAACAGATTTGAATTGACTCACGTTAGAAACCTAATGCAGAGAGCGTTGTCCAAATTTGAAACAAGGAAAATAAGGAGGGAGAGATTGGAATGCGTGCTTAATTTGAGCAGAGGTAAGATGAGAAGAGGAGTAAAATAGTTATCCATCAAAGGAAAAACTGAAGAAACCCATATTCAAAAAACATCATAGCCAAGGTATCAAAATTTCCAAAGATTTTCCAAATCTTCTTTACCCTAAACATGAGTCATTAGAATGTTTCTTTCTCAAACAAACCCAATAAAATCATAATTCCAATGTGTAGCACCATAGTCAAGTTTAAAAGTAGAAAAGCTAATATCCATAGCACTCGAGGGAAGGAAGGTACCATGGTGGGGGTGTGGTGGAAGAAATACTTCGCCAGTAATAGTCTTATGGTATCCAAGCAGTTGATGGTGACATCAAAACAAGCTTGGGAGCAAGCTTTAGCCAATGCAACAAAGTTGAGTGGCATGGTGGAAATATCCAAATATACATAACAGAACCATGAAGGAAACATTCTTACAATGATTGATTGTATGTAGTTAGAGCACCATTGTTGTAATTTGGCTTCATTCTAGTTAAGTTACTTAATGCCAGCAGATTTCTTAAGTTGTAGCAAAACTATTTTGGATGAAATTTCACTTCACCTTTAAAAGAAAACAACAATAAAATAAACAAGGTTATCATGTTAGCTTGTAACAAGGTCAACCTACCAGTGCTTCAAACTTGAAATCTAGTAGGATGTTAGAAGATTTGATATCACGATGGATAATTCTTGGATGACCTTCATGTGGATGACATTAAAGCCACGAATTAGATTATAGAAACTATAAGATCAAACAAGTTCAATACCAAGTTCAATAGAAAAACTTACAGTCTTCATGCAAGTAAGCAATGCCCTTAGCTGATCCAATTGCAATCTTGAGTCTGGTGGACCACTCCATTACAGGAAGTCCCTTCCCTGAAATAGAAACCACATGAAAACTTTCAGAGGGTAAAGATAAGTAATTCAAAAAATAAAAACAGAAGCAACCTACCATGGAGGTGGTATTCAAGAGTTTTATTTGGAACAAAGTCATAGACAAGCATTCTCTGTGATCTAGCTATACAGTATCCAACAAGGGAAACCAAATGACGGTGGTGAACACGACTAATAGTATCAACCTCAGCTTGAAACTCTCGTTCACCCTGCCCACTTCCAGACTTGAGAGACTTAACAGCAATCGCCTTTCCATTTGGCAACACTCCCTTATGCACATAGCCAAAGCCGCCCTGCCCCAAGAGGTTGGCCTGAGAGAAACCATTGGTGGCAGCTGCAAGCTCCTCATAGGTGAAGGTGCTTTTGTTGTAACCCAAGGCTAAAGCAGGAGATGGAGGTGGCAGAGGGGCTNAGATTCAACTGAAGAATTTCCTTTCCGACCCTTCTACAACCTCTTCGTCCATGTACAATCAATGGGAGATCTTAGAGGAGATACGAGCACAAAATCTGACGAGTAATATATCTCATATGTTGCATTTATATTTGTGTGTTTAGATTTGAACTTTTGTTTTGCTTTAGAATTATGCTTAAAGGTTTTTGTATAGTTGAGACTAAGCATAGGATGTTTTGTTTTCAGCATTTTGAGTAATGTGACTTGGATTGCGACGCGGAATTAATGTATTGAGGTTGAGAAAATACCTAATTTAGGTGTGTTATGTAACGTTTATTGTACCCCATGGAATTTATATATAAATGTGATGTTTGTTTTCTGAAAGTTTGTATGTGTTAAGTACATCATTTAACTATTTAAAATTATGTTTATAAAGATTAAACGGATATCGTTTAGGCTTAGAATTGATCAAAATCGCAAAAATACAAAATTTGGACATAATCAATAGAGCCCGTCGACGACGCCCTCGACGCCGCCGACGGCGGGAATTTCCCGAGACTTAGGTTCAAAAATAAAATAGAGCGCGCCGACTGCGCCATTGACCCGCCATTGGCAAGATCACGAAAATACGTCTTTAACTGCTATTTTGATCGATCAACCGCCACTATTCATCATCCCCTTCCTCTTAAAAACACAATTTTCAAATTAGGGCTTGATAGATCTTAGATTGGGAGACGATTTCTAGACTGTTTGACATCGGATTTGATCTTCTTTAGGTAAGAGCTTCACTCCAAGCTAAATATATTTGATTTTCACCATGTATTTCTTCCATATAGAGGAAACCTGAAAATTTGAAAATGTGAAGAAAATCTTGGAAGAAATTCATGGATCTAATGTTGAACTCTTTAAATTACCATTGGAAGCCATTATTTACATATTAGAAGTAATTTTTGGGAATTTTCTTTGATTGATTAGGTTAAAAATGGCTCCACGTCAAAAGAGAAAAGTTGAGTTCGACAATTCACGCTTCGTCAATGTGATGGCTCAAACTCGATTCACTTCGATACTTCAAGGAAAAAAATGTATTCAAGATCGAGTTTTTGAGAGTCCGGGAGGAGAAATTGAACAGGTTATTGCCGAGCGGAGGTGGGAAAACTTTTGTTACACCACCAATAAAGCCGATGCAAATGTGGTGAAAGAGTTCTACGCCAATGTGATTTATGCTGAAGATGGAATCGTGCAAGTGCGTAGACTTCCTGTGGAATTTACCACCGCCCGCATTAACACTTTTTATGAAGTCCCAGATTCTTACATCTGCCACTATGAATCGTTTAGTACGATGGAAGAACCCCTCAATAATGTGATTAACTTTCTCACTGATGGGAAAGGAATGTGGACGATAAAGCAGCGAGAACGGGTAAACTTTTCTGCTTCCATGTTAAATGCCACCTCTAAGGAGTGACACTATTTCATTTCCTCTACTCTGTTACCGACTTACCACCAAAGTGAGGTAACTAGAGATAGAGCTATTCTGAATTTCTGTATTCAGAATAACAAAAATATAAATGTGGGGAAGATTATTTTCAAGAATATACTGACTACGACAAGGAGTGAGACTAGTGGAGGTCTAGGACATCCTGGACTTATTTATGCACTTTACCAACTTTTTGGAGTGGAAGCTGAAGAGGAACAATGGTTCACCCTATAAAACCCATTAGTAAATCAAATTTGAAAACTTATGTATCCCATGAGAAATAGAGAACTGGAAGTAGGAGTCAGGAACCTTCTACTAGTAAAGACGTTCCCTCTACAAGTTATGACCCTCCTCCTCCTTCTAGCTCCCCTAATTTAGCAGATTTGATGAATGAGTTGACCTTGCAGAGGAAGAGCATAGATTTGATAAATGAGAGGATTGGAGGTTTAGAACGCCGACATGATTATGACAGTGAGTAACTGTAGAGGCATTCTGATTTTGAAATAGCCTATTATGATGCTCAGGCCCGACACTACAGAGGAGAGCCTGATGTTACATTTCCTAAATGCCCCCGATATACTCAGTATCAACCCAATCCACCTGCTGATCAAGGCAACGATGAAATAGTTTGGGATTTTGATATTTAGGATGAGATTGATGTACTGATGTTTGCATTTTTATTTATTTTTATATTATGTAATCTTTTTATGAGAAAAATGAATGTCATTTAGTGTACTTTGTGGATTGTAATGTGATGTAATGTTTATTTTCATTTTAGTATTTTTGTTTTTTTTTTAATTTAGTATTGTGGTTGTGTTAGGAAATATTGTGTTTGTTTTAGTTCTATACTTATTTCAAAATTTCATTTCTCAGAAATTTCTCTAATGATTTATATGTGTAGAAAGCTTCTAATATTTCAGACCAGGTGAAGTAAAAATTGGAGAAGGCCTGCAGAAATTTCAGAATGATAAAGATGCCTACAATACTGAGGTATGATTTATATTTATAGTATTTTCTTTCCACCTTTATTTCATATTTAAAAATTTAAGTTTGGGGGAGGGAAGAAAAAGATTAACTATTAAATGTCCGNAATGAATGTCATTTAGTGTACTTTGTGGATTGTAATGTGATGTAATGTTTATTTTCATTTTAGTATTTTTGTTTTTTTTTTAATTTAGTATTGTGGTTGTGTTAGGAAATATTGTGTTTGTTTTAGTTCTATACTTATTTCAAAATTTCATTTCTCAGAAATTTCTCTAATGATTTATATGTGTAGAAAGCTTCTAATATTTCAGACCAGGTGAAGTAAAAATTGGAGA
>JXCR01030965.1:7180-66010 GCA_002079205.1 Phalaenopsis hybrid cultivar | reverse complement strand
ATATATATATATATATACCAAATACATGATCTTTCACGCCCACATTATTATGCTTTGATTTTTGTATGAGATTTTTTTTGTATAGTAGTGAAGTTTCCATTTATTTATGAAATAAGTTTTATTCTCTTTCCTAACCTTTTATTTATTTATTTTTGCCATGTGATGTTTATCTAATTCCTCTTCTCGTCTTGAAAAAAACAATGCATAGAACTTTAAGTTCATTTTAAAAAGGAGATGATTGGCAAAGACATCAATTAAGAAGAAAGAATTTCAACTTGTACCTAAAAAGAAATGTGTCGGTGGTTCTGAGAAGATTTAATGATTCAGAAGAAGAGAATGTGATGAATGAGGGCCCATCGACATAAGACCGTGAGGTCTACTTGTTTGAGCAAGTGAAGTTATCAAAGAAAAAACCATAAGGGCAAGGCTGACAATATCAAAAGACAGACCAAAGACGATCAAAAGATACAAGAAGAGTCTATTCAAATAAAAAATGAGGCAAAAGAAAATCCAAGATAATTATCGCAAGAGAGTGAATACAAGGAAGATCTTGCTCTTTAGCATTTCCCACCGTTCCATAGACATCTAATCTAGAGGTTCCTCATCAGGAGTCAAAGATCGACAGTCGGTCAAACTCAGTCGATTGAACTGATCCCATCTAGTCGAGCAGATCTTAAGTAATCGAGTCTTGCTCACTAGAGGCCATCTGAGATTATCCGACCCAGAGAGCAATCAGGCGATAAGCTCATACATGTAAAATATTAAAAATATCTTAGTACTGAGAAATTTCAAATAATGACAAAAAATGTAAAATCACCATATTGCACCCTATCCCATATAAATAAGAAGATTATTTTATGACTATGACACGATTCATACGACATATTACTATTCATTATTATTCACTCCTCCTCACTCTCTTGCTACTTACACTCTTCTCCTTGGCTGTGATTCTAAACTCTATTCTTTGGGCGTGATTCACGGACAAATCAGGATTCAACACGGTTATTAAATTTATTTTAAAAAAAAGCCTAATGAAAATTTTGATTGATTACCGCCCTCTTTCATCCACTTTTCAAATTCTCACTGAAATTTCAAAATTCATGGCAAAACCCCAACCCATGTATTTCATCTTTATCAAATTCTCAATAATCTGATCGTTGCACACACGAATATATCTGTTCGGCAGTTCAACAAAAATCACTCGAGTGATTAATTTATAAATATCAATGTTTCAGGCGGTCTATATGTAATTATCCCTTAATTATTTTATGTTCATCTAATTGAGTAGCAAGATAAAATTGTAAGAATAAAAACAAAAGAGACAAAAAAAAAAAAAAGGAAACAGTGGCGAATCTCTCAATTATTAAATTGGAATTGTTTTGAACTTATTTGATTTTAAAATATAATGAAAAGGTGGCATTAAAATATTACACACACAAACACAATTATTTATTATCATTATTCATAATATTATATTATTTAAATAATTTAACTTAATTTTAGCATATTATCACTGAGGTTGAACTTCCAATATTTTCTTACCCCACTTAATGCACTATCAATCCTACAAACTTAGTTCCAAATGTTGATCATATAAAAAGGGGCGATCGAGAGGATGAGAGAACTGAGAGAGAGGGAGAGAAATGAGGAGGATTTGTCCCGATCGGGGTATTTTCAGACTCGCTGACTCATTTTATTCTATAAAATTAGATGTTATAAATGTGTTGTGCCCCAAAAAAAGCACCCTTTTATATCATGAAGCCCTCTTATTTATGGAAGATATGAGAGGTAAAAAGTACAAAAATTACATATTTGATTATGCATTGAAGAGAGAAGCAAATGACATTTTAGTTCTTTTTATTTCGACCGTTGGATTGTCTCGAGATCGTTGTAAGCTTACATGTTTCTTTGCCTTCGTCCTGATGACATTCAATACATATAAAATTAAGTGACTTATATGTGAATTTCGTCAAAGATGATAGTTGTTTTAACGTGGCTATCCGACTGGCTGAATGAGAGAGTTGGTCGGTCGACCGAAATGAGCTGGCCGAGGTTGAGAGCTTGGACTAAAGTAAGGTGACCGACTATTAGATTATCTCGAGATCCGTGCAAATCATTTTTTTCAGTTTATATATATATATATATATAATTATCAATAGACAAACATACCACATATTATTAAATGGTTCAAAGGAATGCAATAAGCCACACGATTGGCCAATCTTCCTGAACTTCCTCTGCTCGATCATCCACGATCGAACGGCTAAAAATCCACGCTATGCTTTGATCCCAAGATCTAGCGATCAGCACAAACCAGTTTCAGAAACCTGCAAATAATCAAAGATTCACTTTTTGAAATCATAGAAGCGGGGGGCTCCCCAAGATGCGAGAACTCCTTCTGCAACTGCGCGTAACTAATTGCAGAAATAAAGAATAAAAATTAAAGAAAGCAAGGCGGGAAGAAGGAGTTATCCGGTTTTGTGTTGCTGATCGCGATATTTAGGGTGGATTTTTTAGGGTTGTTTTCTGATCAAAATGGTCGGATTTGAGCTATTTTTGAGGTTTCTTTCTTTGTTTTTTGGGTGATGATCTATTTATTTTTTTTTAAAAGGTTTTGGATCGGTTTGTTATGTTCTTATGAATTTTGTTGTTGAAGATAGATGGATTTGATTGATTGATGTTGAGGAGTGTGAGATGGATCGGCGGAGCTGGCTTTGGAGGAGGAAATCATCGGAGACGGAGAGCTCTGGATCAGTGTCCTCTTATTCCGAGCGCTTTTATGAAGAACAGGTTTGTTTATTGATTCATCGCTGGGCCTAATTGTGATGTTCGTCAGATATCATGGATTTCTGATCTATGGGATTCAGGTGTATAATGCAGCGATGAGCTAGTTTTTACTGTTTTTGTTTTGATTATTGCACTTGCACCATTGTTGAATCTGGAATATTATTGGGGTAGTTTTCTTTGCAGCATCAATTTTCGGGAAGATTTAGCTTAAATCTTGTAAATGGTAAATCCTGAATGGGTTAACTGCAGTAAACTGTCTAACAACGGATTTACTAAATCCTGTAAATCTAGTGAAACTCTTGGGCAATTTCTGTCAGGTTCAAAAAATCAGTAAAGCTGTTATCTAACTCAACCTTAAATCCGAAGAGCAAGTAAAGTTAAATCCATTGATTCGTAGGCCGAAATTCGTGAAATGCAGCTTTACCACATCCTGGGATTTGTTCTATCCAAAATGACCATCTAGCAAGATTTCACTTGAATCCTGCGTAAATCCGACCATAAATTCATTGTTTTGATAGATTTCATCTCAGCTCCGTTCTTGNCCAGCTTAAGGTTACTTGTGATAAAATGAAGATGGCTGATAACAGGTTGATTGAGCTGCAACAGGAGCTGAGCACAGCTAATGGATTAAAACACAGATTTGATGCACAAATGGAGGAAGTTGATGCTAAGAGAAAAGAAGTGGAGTCTCAGCTAAAGTCTGCACAATTGGAGATTAGTAAGCTCAATGAGGAAGCTATTAGCTTATTGGAAGGAAACTTTGAGCTCCAAACCAAGGTTCAGACTTTAGAAAGTAAACTAAAGGAGGAAGAAGCACTCTCTGCTAAACTTGCTGCTAACATGGAAGATGAAGAAGCAAATAGAAAGAAACTGATCGCAGAGCTTGAATCAGTCAATATGGAATCTGTGAAGCTGAAGGAGAGGATCAGGTTATTAGAAGAAGAAGTGGAGCACTTGCAATCTCAGCTGAGTTCAGCTAATTTTGAAGTCAGGCAACTGCATGACAAGGCAAGGTCACTGGAAAGAATTATTGATGAAGAAAGAGCGTCATTAACAGAATTTAAAGCTGAAGCAGAAGCTACAATGGTGGCAAAGAAGATTGAAGTGGAGGATCTGTATAAGAAGGCGAACTTACTGGAAAGGAAAGTGGAAGAGGAGAGAGCAATCTCTGCAGGATTAGCAGCCAGCAGAGAAGAAATGGAGACTCAGCTGGAGTCAGCACATTTGGAAGTTAAGAGGCTGCAAGACATGGTGTCATCATTGCGTCAGGAAGTAGATGAAGAGAAGTCAATTTTTCTGCAAATGTCCACAAAGAAGCAAGAAGACAAGATTATGTTGAGAAAGGTAAATTTTGATTTTGCAGTGTTCTCTTTTCCTCTCTCAGTTTTGAGAATAATTCCTATATTCTTAATAAAATGCATTATATTTCTGCAGGAGAGGGATTTTGTTATGTCTTCTGAAATGTTTGTTGCGTGCCAAAAGACTATAGATTCGATTAGCCAGCAGCTGAAATCATTAAGTAATTTTGAGAATTTAATGATAGAATCTGAAGGTGTGGGGTGTCATCTTCAATACTGAATATTGGGGGTGAAAGACTATCCACATGGATGCACCAAAGTTAGTTGGAGCTGTGTACATAAGGTTTTTTTTTTCTTCTCCTTAAGCTTGTGCTTAAACTTCCATATCTGTAGCAAGAAAAAAAAAAGGAACTAATACATGTGTGGCTATAGTTTAGTTGATTTGGGCGAGAGAACTATTATATTCAAACTTAATTTGTTTATTTTGTGGACACTGTAGCAAGATAACTCATTTTTTATGTGATGAACATTCTTAGAAGTTACAGCTTTAAATATAATATAAATGATCCCTAATGAAGCTAGACTTGCTCACTATTTTGTTATACTTCTTTGATGTTTTAAGAGGAGAATCAGGTTTTGGGCCTGTATTGCTTTAAAAAAAAGAGAGAATTTATAATCCATTAAAGGGTCAAATGTCCAGAAAAAGAAATTTATACAATCACTATTTCTAAGATAATATTCAAAGAAACTAATCAAACTTACAAGAATGCAAAACTTCACATTGTGAATCTACAACTCCCAGCAAAAATTTCCCTTCAACCTTACAACCCTTTCATCTCTGAAACCAACTATAATTTTCTGGCAACATCAGCATCAGCATTTTGATCAGCATCAGAGTCCAGATTTCGTCTCAGATGCTGAAGAAATCTTTAGAAAAGTTTGAGGTGAAGGAACAACAGAAGACTTTGTGTGTGTTGCATCATAAGGATGGATTACTTTTGATGTGATGAACATTCTTAGAATTCGTAGCTTTGAGTAAAGAGGCAGCAGCAGAAGGATCTATAATGCGCCCTCCGGCTGCAACTGCAGCAGCTTGTATGAGAGAATTTGGGGTCACCAGAGAAGTTTGATTATTTTTCTTAATAGTAGAAGATTTCCTCTTTGGTTTTTGAGGTGATGCAGCTTGCTGCAAATTCTTTGATGCTTCAAGGGGAGAATCAGCTCTCGCGCCTGCATTGATTTAGGATATGAGGCCAGATATCTGAAATAATAAATTATTTGAAGGGAACTACCTTGTGTAAATATGAAAGTTTAGGTGTGAGATATGTAAATACATAAGAATTGTGTGCTAAGTATGTAAATGCTCCTTTTCTAAATCACTAATTTTAAGAGAATATTTAACAAAATTAATTTTAATGTAGAGGACACAGGTTGCAAAATTTGGTGAGTAGCAACTTAACGGATCATTTTATGCAAATACTCATGCGGCATATTAAATTGAGATGAAAAAGCATCCTAAAGGGATTAATCATCCAATGAGATTGTTATGATTACAAAAATTCCCATCCAATCAAACAAAAATTTTGATACAAAGTATTCTTCTTAAAACAAATCAAAACAATGCCAGCTTTATTTGGAAAAGGGCGTATTCTCAATAATTTGGGGTTAATAGCTTATCTAATGAAACTAACAACTTGATTAGTTAATTATAGTTTTAAGTGATCTGACCCAATAACATTATCCACCTTTCTTCCTAATCTAACCTCATAGCAAAACATAACAGTGACTAGAATCCGAACCACATCAGATGCAACCACCTCATCTGCCTTCTTCAGCCATGCATCACCGGCCACCAAAAGTTCCACATCTGCCCGAGCACCATCGATGGGCACTGAAAATTCGAATGAAAGGACTTATGGAATGTGCACATACAGATCAACACCACCTTTATTTATATACTTGATTTAATGCATTTATCAATGTTTTCATTTACCATACATCCACTTATGTGGGATATATGTCGCACCGTCTCCTGAGATCTACATCATAGCCATCTCCGTCAAAACTTACACCACAGACATCTCCAACAATACTAACGCCACCACTACCTCACATAAGGCTTGGCATCTTACTCAAGGCCTATGTTACAACCATCTTCAAAACCTTCATTAAAGCCAAAATTATGCCATATCATGTAAGGCCCAAAATTTTCATCCATTAAGATAATATCCTCTTTGGCATAATAGCCTCACCGTTTTGTCCCAATGGTGTAGCTTCCCGGGAGCTCACCTATCCTGAGAGTGCTCCCACAAGAGCACGCTTAACTTTGAAGTTTCTGATGAGGCGCCTCGATGTTTAAGTGTTCAACATCATTCTACTTGAAGGATTTTACAATCTCACATACTTAATTAAGTAACCAATGTTTTCATTAGTGCTCCAAACCCACAGAGGAGACACCTACATATTCAAGAGGTGATTCCAATCATATAGCACTTGTTCTCATATAAAGTTCAGGAGGTGGCTTCCATGGCATGACATTTTATTCTGCATGGCTTAAATCCCATCTTCAGGTTGGTGTTAAACTCTGATGCCATTTCTAAAGGCTTAAACTCCCATCCATCAAGATATTATCTGCTTTGGCCTAATAGTCTAACGGTTTTGTCTCAATGGTGTAACTTCCCAGGAGGTCACCCCTCCTGAGAGTGATACTGCAAGAACACACTTAGGGCTTGTTTGAGATCAATTTCTGTTTTTTATTTTTGTTTTTGTTTGTAGTTTGTTTTTATTTTGTTTCTTTTTTATTTTCTGTTTTTAGAAAAAAAGGTTGGTATTGTTATAATTTATATGTTTTTAAAAACAAAAAATATAAAATATGTTTCGTTGGGTATTTTTAAAGATTTTTTGAAGAAAAAAATATACTTTTTATAAAACAGTTGGGTCCATATACGCTCCAGTATTAAGCTATGCGGCCTATGGCGTATACAACGCCTTCCTTGCTCCACCTNCCGTCAAAACTTACACCACAGACATCTCCAACAATACTAACGCCACCACTACCTCACATAAGGCTTGGCATCTTACTCAAGGCCTATGTTACAACCATCTTCAAAACCTTCATTAAAGCCAAAATTATGCCATATCATGTAAGGCCCAAAATTTTCATCCATTAAGATAATATCCTCTTTGGCATAATAGCCTCACCGTTTTGTCCCAATGGTGTAGCTTCCCGGGAGCTCACCTATCCTGAGAGTGCTCCCACAAGAGCACGCTTAACTTTGAAGTTTCTGATGAGGCGCCTCGATGTTTAAGTGTTCAACATCATTCTACTTGAAGGATTTTACAATCTCACATACTTAATTAAGTAACCAATGTTTTCATTAGTGCTCCAAACCCACAGAGGAGACACCTACATATTCAAGAGGTGATTCCAATCATATAGCACTTGTTCTCATATAAAGTTCAGGAGGTGGCTTCCATGGCATGACATTTTATTCTGCATGGCTTAAATCCCATCTTCAGGTTGGTGTTAAACTCTGATGCCATTTCTAAAGGCTTAAACTCCCATCCATCAAGATATTATCTGCTTTGGCCTAATAGTCTAACGGTTTTGTCTCAATGGTGTAACTTCCCAGGAGGTCACCCCTCCTGAGAGTGATACTGCAAGAACACACTTAGGGCTTGTTTGAGATCAATTTCTGTTTTTTATTTTTGTTTTTGTTTGTAGTTTGTTTTTATTTTGTTTCTTTTTTATTTTCTGTTTTTAGAAAAAAAGGTTGGTATTGTTATAATTTATATGTTTTTAAAAACAAAAAATATAAAATATGTTTCGTTGGGTATTTTTAAAGATTTTTTGAAGAAAAAAATATACTTTTTATAAAACAGTTGGGTCCATATACGCTCCAGTATTAAGCTATGCGGCCTATGGCGTATACAACGCCTTCCTTGCTCCACCTACCATGAAGCATTACATATGGGTGGATAGGCGGCGAGCATCAACAACAACCAGCAAGGATTGGCGGCGGACGGCGAGTAGCGACAACAACTAGCGAGAGCAGACAACGGCCCGCGACAGCTTGCAACCGACACTGAGAGGCCAGCGGCTACGGCTGCGGTTGCCGGTTGGAGGGCTCGACGATAGTGACAACCGGCGGCCAACTGCCGACGTGCTAAGCTGACAACGGGCAGTGGAGCCTCGCACAAATGTTGCTCCAAAAAATATGTTTTTAAAACAACAAAAACACAATTCATATGTTTTTGATGTTTTGAAAACAAGACTTGTGCGTTTTAAAAATAAAGTTTTAAAAAGCAAAAAAAACGAATAAACAAACACTATTTTTTCGTTTGTTTTGTGTTTTTTATTTTTCAAAAATAAAGAACAGAATATAAAAAGTGATCCCAAACAGGACCTTCACTTTGGAGTATTCAATAAAATTCTAACCATCACACCAAAAGATATCTCGATATTTAAGAGTTCAAATTCATTCTACTTAAGGGGTTTCACATAGCAGACAACAATTGTCTGTAATACCTATATCACACCAAGATCTGTAGAGAAGTAGATTCTATAATGCAACCACAGCCGACTTAAAAACCATACTTATCTTCTATAAGCTATCATTTCTGTCCCTGAAGACGTGGCACTGTAATGTCCTACAATTCCTTATAACCTACACCATCTATCTCCCTTATGAGTTATGACCTGCGCCACACCCAGATCTACAACTCAACATCACCCAAGAGTTTGACATCACAGTAAGACTAATGATACTAACTTGCACAACCACTACCTCCATAATAACCTGACTATTAACCTATACAAAAACTGCTGATAACAACTTTGAAAGCTCATCACTTGCACTACTACACTTCCCTAATTATAAAAGGAAGGGTCCTATCACGTAAAGTTTTTTATAACAATAGATGTTGTTCAAATAGGCAAGACTAAAATCTTCCCCTCCAAGTTTTTTACATATAAAAAAAGTCAAGAAACATTTAAATACATGCCACTAAATTCCTATGTATTTGCATATCTAACCGCAAAACTTCAATTTTTACGTGTATGCCACCTACATATGCATGAAAACGTATATTTTACTTTTTTTACGTTAAAATAATAGTATTTTGATGTGATATGAAAGATTTGGATGGCATAACTGTAAAATGTGAAGTTTAGGTTTTAGATATGTAAATGCATAGGAACTAGGTGGTATGTCTATAAACGTCTCAATCAAATGTCAATGAACTTTGTTTAATTGCCTGTATAAGATTGAAAGAAGATAATATCCGCACTCTGCTGAGTTTCCGACAGGCAACATATATAAATATTCAGAACTGCAACTCCTTCAATCAAATCCTAAATTAAATTTAAGCAAGCCTGCTTTACGAAAGATTAAACATACTATAGACATATAAAACAATAAAACCAAACATCGCTATGAAAGATAGGATGCCAATAAATGCATGTGGCAAAGGATTTTTTTTAATCCTTGAGAGACAACATTGCATGCTAATTTGTGTAGATTTTAAGAGAATAAAACTCTCTAATTTCTCATAAGCCTGTCCCTTTTACAATTAGAAGAAAATTCAAATCATCATAATGAAAAGAAATAAAACACAATAATGAATAATTAAGCTCAAATGTAACAGCAGACCCACAAATTCCTAACAACATGGTACATATCAACACTCCTCAAGTTGGGTCGCATATGTCATACATCTCAAACTTGCTGCTAAAATCATTAAAGTGGTGCTGAGAAAGAGCTTTGGTAAAAATGTCAATAAATTTGATATTAAGTTGAGATATAGCTTAGTTGAACAACCCCTCCATTGACCTTCTCAGAGATGAAGAGTCTATCACTCTCAATATGTTTGGTTCAATCATGATGTACCAGATTCTTTGAAATATTGATGACAGATTGCTTATCACTGAACATCTTATTAGTGATTTGGTTCTCCATGTGAAGTTCCATCAATATTTTTTTAGCCACATCCGCTCACAAATTCCTACGACCAAGGCACGATACTCAGATTTTGCATTCTTTCTTGCCACCACAACTTACTTTTTACTTCTCCGAATAAAAAGGTAACCTCATACAAATGAACAATAACCAGTGATAGACCTTATGTCAATCAGTTCTTTAATATACTTCGACACCAAAATCAACAAATAAATTACAAAGAAATCACAACAGATAGGTGGAAAAACACAAATAAGAGCTGCTCTGACAATAATCAAACGAAAAAACAAGCAAGATTCAAAGATGATCTACTTTCAAGAGGTAGATCGACTCTCCAATAACTTAGACGCCGCTAGGAACAACCCCGAAAGAAGAAAAACACAGCAGCTACAAAATAATGCTTAAAAAATACCAAAGCCGAGGTTCCTCTCCATAATAAAATCCCCTCATAACATTTAAAAACTTTTCTTACAAGCTTTTTCTCCCAACTCTTTCAATTCCTCCTCCTTGAGTATGTGATTAGGGCCCTAATGGATCCCACCCACTCCCATCTCTCTTCTGTTGCGGCAAGGGCCGTTCGGCCTCTTCAATTGATGAGGACCGGCCCACCTATTGAAAGAGCGGGCTGGCTGGGTTGTATTCGATACCACCCGCTCCCATCTCTCTTCTGCTTCGACAAGAGGTCGTTCGACCTCTCCAATTGACAAGGACTAGCCATCCTGTTGAAAAAGTGGGCTGGCCAGGCTGGCAGGACTGGTCCCCGTTCTGCCTGTTACGAGCGTAATGATACTCCCCTCCCAAAGACTTACATTGTCCTCAAGGTGGAAAGATGGAAACTGCTTGCGTATCACCTCATACGACTCCCATGTTGCCTCATAGTCTGACAATCTTTTCCACATAATCAGTACCTCCTTTGCTACCCCTACTCTTCAGCACACTCCTTTGATCTCTAGTGCTCCAGAATTATTTCCAAGTCTTTCGACAGCGTCGATGGTAGTATAAACGATGGTGTATGATCTCCAATTGCATGTTTCAGCTGTGATACATGGAAGACTGGGTGTAATGCGGATGGTGGTAACTTCATATGGTAAGCAAATGCCCCGATGTGTGTCATCACCTCGTAGGACCCAAAGTATCGTGGTGACAGTTTCTCACTTCTCCTGGCCAGTCTTTTGTCAGTAGAGCCTCAGTTTCAAATAGATCATGTCTTATGGTTCAAATTGCACATCTCTCCTATGTCTACCCGCCTTCCTCTTCATGATTTATTGAGCTCTTAGTAAATGACCCTTGAGCTTTGCCAATATTCTGTCCCTCTCCTCAAGTCTGATCGATGCTGCATACTGGTGTGGTTTATGCCCCATAATGTATCATGTGAGGTGGATCATGTCCATACAATATCTTGAAAGGGATTATCTGTGCTGTGGTGTGGAACGAAGTATTATACCAATATTCGGCCAATGCAATCCACTAGCCCATAGCTTCAATCTATCAGGCACAAAACAAAGCAGGTATATCTCCAAACTCATGTTGACCACCTTCGTCTGCCCATAGGTCTGGGGATGATATGTGGGGCTCTTTTTAAGGACTGTTTCTTAATTTTTGAATAGCTCCTTCCAAAAGTTGTTGAAAAACACCTTATCCCTATCTGATACAAATCGATTCTGGCAACCCTTGCAAAGAGACCACTTTCTGGATAAACACCGCCGCGACTGAGATCGCAGAATGAAATGTGCATACTTACTCAAGTGATCCACAACCACCAAAATCATTGTGATCCCTTCTAACTTTGGCAACTCCTTGAAAAAATTCCTCTTCACTTCTTTCCAAACCTTCTCTAGTAATGCTAATGGTTGTAGTAACTAATACACCAAAATAATGTACTATTTTATGTACATAATTTATGCTTATTTTGGTGATATTGCACTTTAAAGAAGAGTATTTTCAAATTTTTGTTTCAGTTATATCAATTTTGGACATTTGGAGCAAAAAATAGCAAAAATGAGAAAATTTAGAGCCAAAATGGAGATTTTCAAGATCCTAGCATCAGAGGCGCCAAATTGGCGCTTGAAACACCATTTTCTAAAGAGCTGGCGCCAAAAGCATCAGAAACTAGCGCCAGAGGCGCCATTTTACAGAGAAGCGGCGCCAGAAGCGTCATAATCCAGAGAACAATGCGAACTTCATTAACGCGCCAGAGGCGCCAATGCCAGAATCCAGAGAACAACGCGGACTTCATTAGGCTGGCGCCAGAGACGCCAGATTGGCGCTAGAAGCGCCAGAGACGAATTAAGATGGAGTAAGTCGGTTCATGACTATTTTTGACCTGATTTTGAAAGCTTCAAACATTTCAAAAGTCTCATGGAGTGGTTCAATGCATCTAGACACTTTGGAAGGCTCTTTAATGAAGAGATATGTCTTTTGGATGAAGAGACTTATCTCTTGGTGCAAAAAGGTTTTGGCGTGAGATAGAGAGAAAGGGGCGTGAGATAGAGAGAAGGGAGGATTTTCTTCTAGAGTTGTAAGAGAAGAGTGAATGTGAGAAATTTCTTCTTTATACACTTTTAAGATAGAGTTGAATGTGAATGTAAAGAAAGAAAGTGCTTAAAGGGAACTTCTAGGGATTTGCTTGGGAAGGATTGTGAGATAAGTTTTGTTATTTTCTTTCTTTATTTTGTAAACTTGTTTTTATATATGAAATCCATATTTTGGCGTATTCTTTTCATGAATTCTAAGTGGTCTTCTTTATCTTTCTCCCTACAATGAGATATGGTTTTGTGAAGAATTATCTTTGTTTTGTAAGGTTTTAAATGTCAATAAATTGTAATGATTCAAACTATGATTTTCATTGACTTTTCGATCTGGTCAATTGAAAGGTTAAAAGTTGTTAAGAAACACACGATCCAAAAGGGTATGTTTTCTACAACAAGGTAAGAATCACATTCAATTTCATGGGTGAGAATGTAATTCATGGGGTTTTGTGCAAATAAATAGGAAAATATACTTTAATGGGCGTAGAATTAGAGATTTTAAGGTGACAGATTAAAATCCTCAATTTGGTCTAGTTGTTTGGAAACTAAAGCGAGATTATTAGCCCTCAGGCGAGAGAGAAGTGAGAGCTCTGGAGTGACACCCAGTATCCTCTCAACGTAACCACAGATTTGAGGACCAAACACTCGATTAATCAATGTTCTTTATGCACTCTCTGAAGGTAAAAAATAAGATTACTCATATTTGACACAATATAATTTTATATTTATTTTAAATGATTTTAATTTATTCACGTTCCATAAACTCATTGTAAAAGGGAATGATGCTTTCTTAAATTTGAACTTTTCATTTCAAAATTTTGTTCAGTCTTTATAAGTTTACTTTTGAAGTTTAGCAATTAGTTTAGTTAACTTAGTTCTTTTAATTGCATTTCATTTAGCGCACATTAAATTTACTTTAGATTTGTTTTCCTCACTTAAGTTTTATAGTTTGAATATTGTGTTTGACATTATAACCATAAGAATTTCCAACTCTATGTGGGATCGATACTTAGGATTCCATTAAAGCCCTTTATTACTTGAGCGATATGTATAATTGCGTTATTATTACGGGTCTGGTAGCTTGGAGATTTTAAAAAATAAACTATATATACTGAATTTATTTTTATTGGGATTGAACTGCATATTTAGTATTAGTGCTAGCCGACCGCGCATCAGTAACCACCTTGAACATGTGGTCAAGTCCCACATTTTTCCACCATGTTCTCCAAGTTCTGTGCATCCCCACCCAATAAAGCTCTGCTGTCAAACGACTGTAGGTTTTCTGCACCTATGAATATCTCCCGATCGTGTTGGCATGAAACACTTGTAATAATCTGGGAATATACTCTGACGACTTGGGTAGCAAGAATCGCCCCTGGTGGAGCAGTTATTGCCCCCTGAATGCATATCCTGGATGACTGTTCAGACCCTTATTTTCCTAAGCTTTTCGTCCCTTTTGCTCTCCTGTCTCAAGGCCTCCCAATTTAGGACCAAGGGTACCAATAGGGCCATCAATTGGAGTTCCTCTACTTCCTTGATAGTGAGTCAGTTGCCTTGTTCTCGAATCTTGGCCGATACTGAATCTCAAAATCATACCTCAGTAGCTTGGATAGTCATCACTAATGCCCCTTAGTCACCATCTGTTGCTCCAGAAACTCTTCCGATCTGTCGTGGCCAAGAAATATCGTCTCAATAGGTAGGGTCGTCACTTCTAAATAGCCAAGACAATTGTCATCAATTCCTGATCATATACTGACTTTAGCCTCGCTCTGGCTGTAAGAACCTGACTAAAGTAGACAATCAACTACTGATCATGTACGAGCCTCGCTCCCAATCCGTACCCTGTCGCATTCGTCTCTACAATGAATGGTTTGTTGAAATATGAAAGCGCTAATATCGGTACACTAGTCATGGCCTCTTCAGCTGTTCAAAGATCTGTGTTGTTGCTTCTCCCCATTTGAAATTGTCTTTCTTCAGCTGCTCTGTTAGTGACCATGCTATCGTGCTATATCCTCTCAAAACTTCTGGTAGTAGTCGGTGAGACCCAGGAATCATCTCAATTCCTTCAAATTCCTTGTAAGGATCAGTCAATCATAGCCTTAATCTTGGATTGATCCACTGTTACGCCTGTTCTGGTCATCATATGTCCTAAGTACTCCACCTGCAACCATGCAAAAGAACATTTCTCCAAGTTGTCATACAACTGATGCTTCCTCAACGTCTCCAAGATCGAAATATCGTAAAAAAAAATCAGGACACATTACCGAAGATACGGCTGAAAAACCCTATTCATGAGAGATTGAAATGTCGACGGGGCGTTGGTGAGGCCAAACGACATCACTAAGAACTCATAATGTCCTTCATGTGCCCTGAATGATGTGTTGTCCACATCCACCAGATTCATCCTGATCTGGTGGTATCCAAACTTCATATCAATTTTTTAGAAAATAACTGCCCATAAAGCTAATCCAGTAACTCATCAATCACAGGAATAGGGAACCTGTTCAACACTGTTTCCTTGTTCAAAGCACGATAGTCCACGTAGAATCCCTAAATACCATCTTTTTCTTCACCAATAGAACGAGAAGAGAAAAAGGGCTCACACTTAGGCTTGATAATCCCCACCTCGAGCATCTCCCGTATCAGCTTCTCTATCTCATCATTCTGAAACTTGGGGTATCTGTATGGTCTGACATTGATTGGGAAAAACCCTCTTTCAATGTAATAGCGTGCTCATGCTCTCTCCACGATGGTAATCCGCTTGACTGCTGGAAAACATCAGCAAATTGCTATATGAGCTACTAGACCCTAAACTTTGCCAACTCTGAATCTCATACCTAAATGCTCTGCAACTCCACCAAGAAACTCAATCCTGCTCCTCGAATCTATTTGACCATGGTTTTGAGCGACACAATGGTTTTGCATAAGCTAGCATCTACTCTCAGCACCACATTCATATCCACCACTTGGAACTTCATCGTCAAGGACATTCAATCCATCTTCATCACTCCCAATGTTCGTAGTCATTTTATCCCCAAAATCACATGTGTCGTCCAAATCTAAAGGAAGTCTTCCACCACCTATAGACAGTGTAGTGTCAGAACCAACCCATTGTCAATTCCCCTATTTTTCTCCACCTTCCATGTCCCCATCATGACGCCAAAGCTCCCTGTAGTTACCAACATCAACCCTAGCTTATTCACAACCTGATTAGACATAAAGTTATGGGTGGTCCTGCTATCCATCAACACCACAACCGACTGTGCACCGATCTATCCCCTCACCTTCATGGTGTGATTTGGGGTAGATCTCACCACCGAATTGAGGGACACCACTGCAACATCCAAATGCAGATGCTGCTCTTCTGTCATTTTCTCTTCTAATTCCTCACTCTTTGTATCCTCCTCCTGAACTAAAAGAACGTGAAAGTCGCGCTTCTTGCAATGGAGTCCTGGGGTGTATTTCTTGTCACAACGGTAACACAATTCTTTGGCTCTTTTTTCCCGCACTTCTGCATTTGTGAGGCGCTTGAAATTACCCCCAGGTCGAGGTTCTACACTTTTCTCTTTCGACATTTCTTTCTGAAATGACATTGTCTGGGTCCTTGGTGTTGTAGCAATCACGACCTCTTGTAGAATCCCCCAATGTTGTCGTCTCTGTTGATCTTCTTCACCTGCTTCTCATCCTCCACCATCTAGGTGAGCTTCATCATTTCTCTCAATCCATGTGGTCTCAATGGGTGGATGGCCTTTTAAGAAGTTCCCTTTCAATCCTGTTAAAGAAATCCCACTCAACCTTCCTGAAAAGAGCTCGAACTTCTGTCGGTATTCCATAACTGTCCCCTCCTGAGTCAAAGCATAGACTTACTCGTATAGGACTCCTTCCTGAATGACTCAAAAACACTCCAACATGCGATCCTTAAACTGCTCCCATGACTGCATCGGATACCTTGCTTCCATCCACTGGAACCACGATAAGACCTTCTTCCCCTTCAAGTATAATTCAGCTACCTTGAGCTTCTCTTCCTCAGTCAACCCGTTGATTGCAAAGTATCGCTCCACCCGATAGACCCATCCATGTGCATCCTCCTCTTCAAAGATCGACATCTTCAGTTTTCTGACCCATGCATTTCTACCCCAACTTTCTATCTCTCCGAAATCACCCCCCATGTATCTAGGATGATACTCCCGCCTGTGGACATAGGCATATCCCACTTTAAATTCCCTTCTTTCTCCATCATACTCTTCCATGCTCCTTCCACCATCCCTTCTCTAATCCATACCCTCCATCGATAGTCTTCACTCCCCCTTTTCTCGGAATCCTAGGGGGGACGCTCTTGTAGATAGATGATGCCTTCTTCGTTGTCTTCTCACTCGATCTCCTTCCCATTCGACTTGACCAAGGATTCCCTGATCAACCCTTGGTTAGGGTTTGCAGCTGGAGCAGTTGACACAACCTTGGATTGTATCTCCATGAGCTTTTTCATCATCTCCCTCATTTCCCCTATGCCTTCAAATTCATCATTTATTCGACTTTCAATAGAAGAAAATCCGTCCTCCATGGTAGCAAACCTTTCTTCCATTCCAGATCGAATTTGCTCCACTTATCCTTCCAGCACATCAACTTTCTTTGATGTCATCCCACCAAGATCTAGGCTCTAATACTAATTTAATATGCTTCGGCACCAAAATCAGCGAACAAACCACAATGAAATCACAATAGATGGGTGAAAAACATAAATAAAAGCTACTATTACAACAAGAAAAGGAAAAAAAACAAGCAAGATACAAAGATGATCTACTTTCAAGAGGTAGATCGGCTCTTCCACACCCTAGACGTTGCTAGGAACAACCATAAAAAAAGAAAAACCCAGCAACCACAAAATAATGCATAAAAAAAAACCAAACCTTTGGTTCCTCCCCTTAATAGAATCCTTTCAAAACATTTGAAAACTTTCCTTACAAACTTTCCCTCCCAATTCCCTCAATTCCTCCTTGAGTATGTGATTAGGGGGCTGGTGGACCTCACCTGTTCTGTTCTCTCTTCTGCCGAGGCAAGAGGCTGATCGGCCTCTTCAACTGATGAGGACCGACATGCCTGTTGAAAGAGAGGGTCGGCTAGGTGGTGTTCGACCGGCCCAAGAGCGATCCCCCTTTTGTCTGTTACGAGTGTAATATTCTCATGCCCAACTAGCATCAATGTAGATCTCAAATTCACGTTTGTTAATTGAATATCATTCCACGTCCTGGAGTCATCTGTAGGCTCCTCAGGATTCGAATGGTCGCTTCTAAATGATCTTCATTTGGATCATTCAAATGTTAGCTCACTACACCTACAAAAAAAATAATGCCAAGTCTTATATGTAATAAATAAACAAGTTTCCCCACAAATCTATTTTATACCTTCATTTTTCAACTGGGATGTTATACTCTCCTTTTGATGCTCGTCGATTGCGATCGATAAGAGTATTTGTTGGTTTGCATCCCGATATTCCTATCTCGTTTAATAAGTCAAAGATATATTTTTTATATAATATGACAATGTTTTCTTTGGATTTAGCTATTTCCATTCTCATGATATATGTTAAAATTCCAAGATCTTTGATCTCAATCTCAAAAGTCATTATTCTTTTGATTGTTTCAAGTTCTCTTACGTCATCGCCAGTAATAATATTGTCATCTACATATACTGCAAGGATGACTAACATAGTTTTTTGATTTGATTTCACAAATAAAGCGTGATCAACATGACAATGATAGTATCTATTAGAAAGAATAGTTTTGGTAAACCTTTTAAACCATACTTTGAGAGATTGTTTCAACTCATACAAATGATTTCTTTAATTTGTACACCAGCTGAGTATTTGTCTTATTCTTTAATCCTGGAGGTCTCTCTATACACTTCTTCCTCTAGATCCACATTAAGAAATGTTTTTTAATGTCTATCTAATGTAAAGGCCTTGGTTGACTACCAATGATAGTAATACTCTTAATGTGTTGAGTTTTTATCTGTGGTGCAAATGTCTTTTCACTATTGATCTTAGAGGACTGAGTGAACACTTTTGCTACAAGTCTAGTCTTCCTTTCTATGCTCCCATCTACTTTGCATTTAAGAGTGACAACCTATAATTCTTTTGCTAGTTGGCAGAGTTGATATGATCCAGACCATTCTTTTCAAGGGTAAGAATTTCTTCTTCAAAAGCCTTTCTTCAAGCAGGAATAAATAAGACCTCTTGGATTGAATTAGGAATCTACACGTTATCTACTTTATGAACAAAATATTTGCAAGAAGATAATTTTTCATAGATCGCAAATTCTTCTATCGGGTGTTCCATGCATTTTTGTGCTCTTTCTTCCTCTTAGTTCCATGATGTGTTGACTCAACCATTGTGTAAATACTTGGGGTGTGTGGAGTTGGTTTATGTGATTTACATTCTTGATTTTGCATATTATCCCTTATATGCTCACTAAATATTTTCTTTCTGATGTACACATAAGGTTCTTGGTAAAATTTATGGGAGAATTTAATGTAGTAGGTTCATTTTCAAGTTGATTTGTCATAGTGGAGACAAGAATGGGTTCATCAGGGATATAAGAGAAGTAACCATGAGGTTCCTGAGAGGCACCTCAAATGTGATATTTTCTCCAACGCTCCCCCTGAATGTTAGATTTGGGATAATATGATTGATTTTCAAAGGTGACATCCATGGAGTTATCAATTTTGTGTTTTGGAGAGTAGCATTTATACCATTTTTTGTTTCAAGAATAGCTCGCAAAGGTGCATTTGATTGACTTAGCATTAAATTTGGTCTGATGTGGTTGATGTAAATTAACAAAAGCGATGCAACTAAAAATTTCTAGTGGCAGGTTAGAAGTGATGACTGAATATGGGGTAGGATTTTATGAGGGTGTTGAGAAATTTCTTAAAGTTTAGCAATCTATTGGGCATCCTATTTTTGAGATAAGTGGATGTGAGAATTGCATCCCCCAATAAATATTTGGGTACATTATTAGAGAATATATAATTAAACGAGTCACTTCGAGGAGATGTTTATTCTTTCTCTCAGCTACACCATTTTGTTGAAATGAGTCAAGACAAGAGCTTATATGAATGACATTATTTTTAGATAGATAAAGGCTAAGAGTAGAGTTGTAGTAGTCTTTTGCATTATCGGTTTTGACAATTTGAATGCTGCTCTAAAATTGAGTGAGGATCATATTGTGGAATGTATCAAATATACTAGCAGTTTCAAATTTTTCCTTCATGAGAAAAGTCCAAGTAGTTCTGGTATGATCATCAATGAAGGAGACCAACCACCTAGGCTCATTTATAGTTTTTTATTTTTGAGGCCCCCCAGATATCACTATGAACCATAGAAAAGGAATGTGTTGGTTTATATTTCAGGCTTGAATACACTTGTCGGCTTTGTTTAGCAAGTTGGCAAGTTTTGCACTGATAAAAATTAGGTTTTTTATTCATAAATAAATTGTGAAACAAATTTTCAATATTATAAAAGTTAGAAAGCCCTAGTAAAAAATGCATAATATAAATTGATTATCATGGGAAACATGCTCATATACAAAACTTGACTCAAAGGATTGTGAATGACGGGGTAGTCCTTTTGAAGTGGGAGTATTAGTGAGTAGATAAGACGGTCTTGGAGTTGACAAGCCATGACATGACCATTTGATATTCGATCTTCCATGCCTGATATTTAGGATCAATAATTTCTGATGCGTGAGATGATCATCTTTTCCTTTTCCATAGATGTTCATGAAGACTGATTGAGACCACTAGAGAAAATTGTTGTCATGCAGCTTGTGATTGGTGATGCATGAAGGGATTTTATATGATGTAGAGCCCAACATCCTAGTTCAGATTCTAAAGTAACTTCTGAAGAGGAAGAAACAACTTTTATATCGTATTTATTCGTCATGATGAGATGTCCATAGGGGCTTTGTCGAGAATTTCCACTAGAGATAAATTATCTATCGCTGACACATAAATTCAACTAGAGAGAGGTTATTTATTATAGATAAAGAATTTCCGCTTGAGTGAGAAATTGTTTGTCGTAGACAATAAATTTTCACAAGAGAGAAACTGTCTGTCCTCAACACCGGATAATATTTTAGATTTGGGATTCCCACTAGAAAGAGAAGATTATTGTTGATCTAAGAAAGTGGAAGTCACAAATGTACTAGATCACCCCTACTTTAATTAGAATTGCGAAGGAACCTATACAGAAGGGAGTTATTGCCGGAGAAGTTGCACTCTACAAGAAAATATCGATTGGGAGTGCAAAAAAGACAATCTGCAAACGAAACTACTGAAGGAAACAAGTAGGCATACAAAGAAGCAAAAGTCTGAATGAGCGGACAATCTGGAAGAAGGCTACGGAACTAGCAAACAATCCACCCAAAGGAGACGTAACAAGTGAATGATCCGTGCTAAGGAGACAAAACAAGCATACGATCCGCACGAGGAGACAATCGTCTGCAAGGAAGGAAACAAGTGGATGATACGTGCATGCAGGGAAGGTGAAGATCCGACGAAGGGCTTACAAGGACTAGCGGTTGTAGGGAGATGCTCCGACAGAGAAAGAAGAGCTAGGTTTCTTTCCAATCTCTGATACCATATAAATTTTAGGAGAATAAAACTCTATAATTTCTCGTTAAGTAAATAACTAATATATATACTGCACAAACTAACCCTCTCATAATTAAAAGGAAATTCAAATCATTATGATAAAAATGAAAGAAATAAAACACAATATACTATATATAATTAAGGGAGAAAAATTTCTCCCCTCAAATATAACAACGGACCCAATGATTCCTAAACCATGTGCATATCAACAATTTATGACTAAGCTTATCAACAATAAAGGAGTTGGCTTAACCTAACCCAAGCCCAACTCAATTCTTTTATTAAAAAAGATCAATTTTAAGGTCAGGCTCAACCTGATCTGCTTACAATCTAACCAAATTTGTAGCATATATTAGATACACAAATTATACTAAATACAACAACAACAACAAACCTTTATCCTACTAAGTGGGGTCATCTACATGAATGTTTTTTCTCCATTATGTCCTATTAGGTGTCATATTTTCATTTAATTCTAATAAATTAAGATCATTTTTTATGCAAGATGCCCAAGTCTTTTTAGGCTTTTCTCTGCCTTTTTTAATATAAGTCAAATCTAAAACATCTACTGTCCAAACCGGATCATCAGATGATCTACGTTTAATATGACCAAAACATTTAAGACGGCTCTCTCTAATCCTATCAGCCACTAGAGCTACACCAACCCTTCCACGGATACGTTTGTTTTGCATTTTGTCTTGAAGTGTCAAGCCGTTCATCCACCTAATCATTCTCATCTCAACAACATTTAACTTAGTTTTATGCTTCTCTTTCAAAGGTCAACATTTTGTGCTCTAAAGCATTGCAGATCTGAACTTCATCTTATAAAATTTCTCTTTAAGTCCAAACGGTACTTTTCTATCACACAATAGGATCGATGTCCTCCACTTCAACCATCCAACTTGAATTCTACTAACAGCATCCCCATCTATATCAACGACACTTTGAATAATAGACCCGAGAAATCTAAAATGTTCACACCTAATTATTTGATCACACATAGTTACAACTCTATCACTAAATCTACTACTACTAAAATTACATTCAATGTATTCAATTTTAGATCTACTCAAACGAAATTCCTTAGACTCTAATGTAGGCCTCCATAATCTAAATTTTTCCTGAACTCTTTCTCTAGTCTTATCCACAAGAGGGATATCATCAACGAAAAACATACACTAAGGTACATCCTCCTGTAAATGTCCAGTAAGAGCATCCATAACTAAAAAAAAAAAGATATGGGCTTAAAGTCAATCCATGTTGTAATCCAACTGAAATAAGAAAATACTTGGTCAATCCTCCTGTTCGAACACAAGTAACAGCTCTAGTATACCTATCTTTAATGACTTGAATATAAGCCACATCAAAACCTTTCTTTTCTAAAACTCTCCAAAGAACTTCTCTTGGAACCTTATCATAAAGTTTTCTAAATCAACAAAAATCATATGTATATCCTCCTTACTCTCTTTGTACTTCTCCATCAAACCTCTCAATAAATGTACAACTCCGTAGTAAACTTGCAACATATATCCAAACTGATAATGAGAAATCTTTATATCATGTCTTAGCCTATGTTCAATTACTCACCCATAATTTTAATGTATGACAAATTAACTTCATTCATCTGTCATTTGCACACTCTTGTGCATCCCCTTTATTCTTAAAAATGATACCAAAATACTTTTTCTCCACTCATGTATATTTTTAGTTTTTAAAAAAATATTAAAGAGTTTAGTAAACCAAGAAACTCCCAAGTCTTCTAAATATTTTCACACTTCAATTTGAATATCATCAAATGCTATTGATTTTCCATCATTGGTTTTCTTTAAAGCCACAACTTTTTCTTTACTAATATGACGATAAAAATAAAATATTTTATTATTATTAACGATATTAAAATTGCTAAGGTCGATCGTATTTTCAAAAATTTTATTGAAAAGTTTATCAAAATATCTCACCCACCTATGTTGAATATCTTCCTCTAAGAAAAATACATTTTGATTTTCATCTTTACATTTTACTTGAATTAAATATTTACTTTTCTCTTTGTTTGGCTAGTTTATACATATATTTTCACCTTATTTAGTATCTAATTTATTTCTTAGCATCACAAATTATTCTCTTAGGCTCCGTGCGGATTATTTTATATTTTTCCCAGTTCTCTTAAGTTCTTACATTTAAACCAGTTTTTATAACAAAACCTCTTATATTTTAACTTTTCTTGCACATTATTATTCCACCACCAACTTTTTTATTTATAAACTTTTTCTTTAGATTCTCAAAGTACATCTTTTATCACTTATTTAATAGTGTTTGTTACTTTATCATACATAGAATTAGTTTTTTCATGAATATCTCAAATCTTAAAATCTTAGAAGTTTTAGATTTGACTTATGTTAAGAAAGGCAGAGGTAGACCTAAAAAAACTAGGACATATTGCATAAAACATGATCTTAATTTATTAGAATTAAATGAAAATATGACACTCAATAGGATGCAATTGATAAAAATGAATCATATAGTCGATCCCGCTTAGTGGGATAAAGGCTAGTTGTCGTTGTTGCACTCCAAAACTGTAGCAATCATGAATATTTCCAAAATCAACTACCACTTCACCAACATGTTCACTTAAATCTCCTCCAATAAAAATTTTTTCTTCAAGAGGTATCATTTGTATTGATTTTTCTTTATCATTCCAAATTTTTTTTGTGAATCTATATCTAAACCTACATAAGGAGCATTATTGACATCGCTTTCGGTCGAGGTGTAGTTTTCCCCTCCTTAGTAGCCTAGGATCTAGCCGTAGGACCCTTCTGTCGACTACTCCTAGAAAACTAGTGAAGGAGCCCTCCCCGTTAGCAATTCCGGACTTTTCTTCGCTTGACTTGACATTCCCTATGATAATCTTGACCGTTATTGCCTAGCAGGTAAAGCTACTCCGAAGGAACTCAAGGAGCATTCTTATAGAACTGTCGGCCTTAGGATTGACTTTACTCGTTGATTTGGCGCCGCTGCGCTCTTCGCCGTCCCGTTTAATCGAATTCGAGCAGAAATCTTGATAGGATTTGGACCGCGACGCGTTTTTACCCCAATCGACGACGAGGTTGCCTGGACGACTCCGGATGACGAAACGGATTGCGCCGATGCGTCCGGAACGTCGATTTTGCTTGGGGGGACATTCGTTTCATTGCGACGGCGCGTCTTGGGGAAAATACCTATTTAAGTGTTTATTATAATAATAAATAATATTTTATTTTTATTATTATTATTATTATTATTATTAACTTATATTAAAATCCCTAACCTAAACCTATCTCCCTCCCCGCCTCATTATTTCGCATCCATGGGCCTACCTCTGCCCTAGCGTGGCTCGTTTGATTGTCTGGCCCGCTCCTTCGTGCCGTTGGAGGGATTCGTTCCCGCGTTCCCCTCGCACGCGAGACAAATCTCGCAGACGCCCATCCCTCGTATCCTATCTTTTGCGTTATGGGTTCGATCTTCCCTGCCGCGGATCGTATCCGCTGCGAGGATCTAATCCTCCGCATCTCTCGAGCCCTCTGTCGTATCTTCTTAATCATTCGTCTCCTCTGCCCTTAGCGTATATGAGAGCTCCTCTATGAACCTGCTAAAGAAGCCGAAAAATTTCTAAGAGAAAAAACTCTGCTANACGAGAATCGTGATAACTAACGCGTACAGGCCGACACTTCCCCTTGGCCCCGCAAGGGCAATCGGCCGGGGATAATTCACATGTCTCGCATAATCTGTGTCTTAAAACGACACTTCAACAAAAACTTTTTACATTGAAGAACATTTCTTGCATTTAAACTTTAATTACACAAATACATGTGAAAACTGGAGTTAAATCATCGTCGAACTCGTCGCATGCGTCTCCAAGCATGATGATAAACACAATGTAGAAAACAGAATGGAATTCCAAGCACTATGATGAGCTGTGGAGACTGATAAATTTGGGTTCCATTTATATTAAGTCAAATTTTGATTCAATTTTAGGTTTTTAATTTAAGTTCGTTAAATTAGATTTACATTTTAATTATGTTAATTTAAAATTTAGTTCATTTGAAAATTAGATTTATACTTGAATTACAGTTAATTTTAATTATTAGCACAAGTGAAGCTCAAGTTCTAGCTGACTCAAGTTAAATCCAACCACCTAATGACAGTAGGAATGGGCCAGTGGTCTAGATAAAATTAGATATGAGTCAAGTGGAAGCGTTGACCAAAACTTTGATCAACATTGGGCGTTGTTGTGAGGGTGAACAAAGAAAGGAAATTATGCTGAAAAGAATAATGGTCTCATGTTCGGGCCAGAAGAGTTCATTCTAGATAGCCACAAAAGACTCGATAGGTACGCTTTTTATAGTTTGTAGTGTTGTCTTTCTTGTATTTTCATAGTGTACTTTTATTGCTTACAAAAATTTCATGCTAAAAAATAATGTCACCCTCCATGAAAACCAAAACTGTTATGATAACCACAAAACTAAAACCCAAAACCAAAATTAAAATCAACCAAGATAAAAATCACCTCCACAACATTAAAAATATAAAACAACTCAAAATTTAATCACAAACATCACACAAAACCATAACTGCAACTAAATTAATACGTCTCTATCGGATGATCGGGAATCCCTTGGAGGAGGTAACCTACTGTTGCTAACAAGGCTTTCCACAGTCTAAATGAA
This sequence comes from Phalaenopsis hybrid cultivar, assembly GCA_002079205.1. Taxonomy (NCBI): domain Eukaryota; kingdom Viridiplantae; phylum Streptophyta; class Magnoliopsida; order Asparagales; family Orchidaceae; genus Phalaenopsis; species Phalaenopsis hybrid cultivar. The sequence continues at coordinate 40,088 of JXCR01030965.1, read as the reverse complement.
AGTATGGAACTCATTAAGTTGAGTTTAGTAAATTCATTTGCACTAAGTGAATCTAATAGAAAATAGTGGTGCAGGAACGAGGGAACCGTAGGATCCTAATTGGTGTCACTCTAATCAACTTTAACATCCCCCATAACATTTAAAGAACTTCAACCATAGGGCCGTCTGATTTGAAATCATAACTTGGTACCCTAAAAAACTTAAACTCGTCACAATAAGGAGTTTGGAGCTAGCACGGTGGGCAGCACAGTCATCTTGAACAGTAAAACCTATCTTCCCCAACTAAATCATTTTCCTTCCTTAGAATTAAGCAACCAATCCATAGGACTTCGAGGCATTTGCTTATGCAACGTAAATTCTCACATTATCTTTAGGCCTTTGTATAGCCCTGCTGTATAATATAAGCCCTAACTCATCTTAGGATTTCGAGGTTGTCATTCGTCACAACTTAAATCCTCACATCTTCCAGGCTATTTGTATGATCGTTTCACACAAATGTTAGCCCTAAACTAATAAAATTAGCAAGATGAAACACCTAAATAGTTCTCCTCAAAACTGAAGCCAAACAATAGGATAGACCGAGAAGACACTGAGGTTCTTCTTGGGATCCATGACATCCCCTAGTTCTTCCTCATTTGGATTCCAAATACAAAATGCTCCAAATTTGAGCTAATCCCATTTCACACCTCTTTGTCCGATATCATTGAAAATTTCAATCCTTTGACCTCCTTGAAGATAACATTTCTTGATATATAGGGGCTTGCCCTTATAGGAAGCTTGTCCGAACCCAGCTTAATATAAACCCTATTTAATTCTTCATATTAGATAGCGGAAATTATCGGAAGATAAAACGGTTTTGTAGACCAAACGGATGGCATATATTTCTAAGTTTATTTGATCGAGCCTCGTCCTCAAGTCTTGTGTTTATCCTTCGGGATAGATATAGGGTTTGAGGTACAACGCTCTTTTATCTAAACTATGAAAATATGGGGTCAGTTTGATTTCATATTTTTCTAAACTTTAAATCTATATGTAAACTAAAATGTCCTTCCGAAGCGGGCAACAAGATTTCAATTATCGTGACTAACAGCTTCTGACGGGCAACTCCTTCAACCAAAATAGTGCCAACAGCTTCCAGCGACTCCACTGGGGACAAGCTTTCTCTCCATTTAAATAAGGAAATATTACCTTAACACATCGATAATGTATCCATGTCCCTCTTGGACCAAATTACACTTCTTTTGTTGACATACTTTACCCATTTCTGTCTTAGGAAAGTATGACCAACTTTTTGGACTTTAGGATTGTCTGTTAAATCACCTTTGAACAGATTAGGATCCTACGGTTCCCTCGTTCTGACACTACTATTTTCTATTAGATTCACTTAGTCTAAATGAATTTACTAAACTCAATTTAATGAGTTCCATACTTTCATTTAGACCATGGAAAGCCTCTACCTCCTCCGAGGGATTCCCGATCATCCGATAGAGACATCTTAATTTAGTTGAAGTTGTGGGATTCACTCAGTCCAAATGAACTTACTAAACCCAACTTAATCAGCTCCATAATTTCATTTAAACCGTGGGAAGCCTCGTTAGCAACCGTAGGTTTCCCTGAGTTCCATAATTTAATTTAAACCGTGGGAAGCCTTGTTAGCAACTGTAGGTTACCTCCTCTAAGGGATTCTATCCGATAGAGACATCTTAATTTAGTTGAAGTTGTGCGTAGGTTACCTCCTCCGAGGGATTCCCGATCATCCGATAGAGATGTCTTAATTTAGTTGCACTTATGGTTTTGTTTGATGTTTGTGATTAAATTTTAAGTTGTTTTATATTTTCAATGTTGTGGAGGTGATTTTTATCTTGGTTGATTTTAATTTTGGTTTTGGGTTTTGGTTTTGAGGTTATCCTAACAGTTTTGGTTTTCATGTAGGGTGACATTATATTTTAGTATGCAAATTTTGTAAGCATAAAAAGTACAGTATGAAAGTACAAGAAAGACAACACTATAAACTATAAAAACCATACCTATTTCCATGTCCCTATTTCCATGTGTGAGGAAATATTACCTTCACACATCGATAATGTATCCATGTCCCTCTTGGACCAAATTACTCTTCTGTTGTTGACATACTTTACCCATTTCTGTCTTAGGAAAGTATGACTAACTCTTTGGACTTCAGGATTGTCTGTTCAATTACCTTTGAACAGAGGGATTCAGGAGGCCATTAAGGACTCTTTTAAACTTCATGTGGGGTCAGAACCTGACAGCGACTTTTTATATACCTAAAAATGCAAGAATTTGACACCACTACTAGAAGATTTAAAACCTCGGCAATGACGCCAAAAACATGATGCAACTTTTAATATGAAAGAATTTATGAATCCAAATTTATATATTTATAATGATTTTGTAAAGTCACAATATGAAACGCAAGTATACGTATCGCTCAAGTAATACAAGGCTCTAGTGGAGTCCCGTTTATGGATCCAACATGGAAGTGAGGTAAANTTCAAATTGTGATTCACTATGTTTTTCTTTCATGAAGATGTATAGCCAATTTTACAACTTAGTATTTTTTTTTCCTGCTTCTAAATTGTAATTAAGATCTATAGATCTACCCTTTTTTACCAAGAAAAAAAAAACTTCGCAATAGAAACATGATGGTTAAAATTTATATTCAAGGAAAACTAGAATTAATATGCACATTTAGACTTCTTCAAGGAAAAAAAAAAGTCGAAAGCCCCATTCAATGACCTAATGGAACTGGGGAACAATCTCACTTTATATTTCCAAAGTAAGAATGACATCATTGTTAGCTAGAATTAGTCTGTTACATTTTTTGAAAGAATCTAATTCGATCTCATATTTTATTAGGAGAGCCCAAGGCCACTACAAATATAAGATGGGCAAAAAACCAATTACAGATAAGAAAATGAAAAAAATCAATTAGAAATATTAAATCTAGGTGGATCTGAAGAATATCACCTCAGCAACGTTACTTCAAAAGTTTATAATAGGTATATGGATAGTCTATGCTAAATTTTTCCTTCAACAAGTTAAAAAGAAACTTGCAACAAATACGCTGAACCTACATGTTGGAACCTCACACCCTAAGTTTTAAGAAATTGATATGAGAAATCAGAGATAACTCAATCAACGACTTTTCATAATATTTAAAATAATATATTAACATTACCAAAAGTCCACAACATTCCAAAATAAATCAGCTTGGTAATGTAAATAAATCAACAAACCTTTAAGTCCAGATGGATCAGCATAGTACTTCATTGAGTTGTGTGGTTTCTTCTTTTTCTTGCAGAAGCAGATGCACAAAATGGTCATCAAAACAAAAAACAACCCTACAACAACTGCAACGCCAGCAATGAATTGCACATTTACATGACCATTATGCTTGGCCTTAGGTGAGCTCCTCATGACATTGGACGTAAGAGATGAAGGTGCTGTAGTGACTGTCTGCCATGGTGGTGATAGAGATAAATGTTCATCTTGAGGTGATGGTAGAGGCTGATGAGGGGATCTGCTAGCTGATGACAGTGGCGGAGAAGAATTAAGAGATGGAAGGGGAGGGCTGAGTGAAGGTGGGGATGGTGAAGCTGTGGGAGGTGAAGATTCTACTACTGTAACTGAATGAATTGGTGGTTGTGTTGAAGCTGTGGAAGTAGAAGAATTTGACACCCGAGCAATAATGAAGGACGATGAAGAAGCCATTTGTCAAAAATGGATTCCTCTGACCCAGCAAATGCTCTCCACTGTAGACTAGCTGATGAACTCTCTACAAGAAAAATCAATTAGTCAAATAAAACCTTGAACACTCTGAAATAAAAACAAAACTCTAACAGAATAAAAGTATTAATCAAAGTATGCTTTGAATACTCTAAATAAGAATAAATAGCCAATAATATAAATTTTGAATTCTAAAAATTGTTACATGCAAGAATACAAGCTAATGAACACGAAAAAAATTAGAAGTTATCCTACACTTATTCATGAAAAAAGTTTTTTTTTATTATTATTATTATTTATGGCACAAGACAAATTGTTCTCATAAATAATAATAATTTGTAAACATCTTGACTTTTGTCTAATAAAATAGCAACAAAAAAGCCATTGCAACGCAATGAAAATGACTTATAATCTGAGTTAAACTAAATTCAATATATAAATATATACAAAGAACCAAAGCTCAATAAAGGCAAATATAGAAAGAAACCAATCAGCCAAGAAACAAGTTTTTCCTACTTATAAAAATCATAAAACAATAGAACCTAGCAGTCAAATATAATTTTTAGGATTTATAAGAAAATTTTCAAAAATAAATATATCAGCAGAAACCAAATATTATCATTCTTAAAACTACTGAAGGAAAATGAAAGCCCTAGAAGTTTGTAGAAGTAGATGATGTCAAAATTTAATGAAGTTACATAGATCCTCCAATTACCATTACACTTTTTCATTATAATAATAGTAAATCCCGTGAATACGGATTAAACGTTGCGTAATATTTATAGGATAGTTCTCATCCTTCCGCTCCACCCCTACCAAAAACAGAGTCTATTTAGCCGCTTCTTGGATTTAACTTAAGTAGGATTTACTAAATCCAGTAAATCCGGATTTATTAAATCTAGTTATTGTTTACCTCGCTTTCGGTCGATGTGTAGTTTTCCCCTCCTTAGTAGCCTAAGATCTAGCCGTAAGACTTTTCTGTCGATTGTTCCTAAAAAACTAGTGAAGGAGCCCTCCCCGCTAGCAATTCTAGACTTTTCTTCGCTCGACTTGACGTTCCGTGTAGTAGTCTTGACCGCTATTGCTTAGCAGGTAAGGCTACTCCGAAGGAACTCAGGGAGCACTCCTATAGGACTGCCGACCTTAAGATTGACTCTACTCGTTAATTTGGTGCCGCTGCGCTCTTTGTTGTCCTGTTTAATCGAATTCAAGCCGAAATTTTCATAGGATTCAGACCGCGACGCGTTTTTAATCTGATCGGCGACGATGTTGCCCGGACGACTCCGGATAACGAAACGGACTGCGTCGATGCGTCTGGAACATCGATTTTGCTTGGGGGGACATTTGTTTCATTGCGACGACGCGTCTTGGGGAAAATACCTATTTAAGTGTCTATTATAATAATAAATAATATTTTATTATTATTATTATTATTATTAACTTATATTAAAATCCCTAGCCTAAACCTATCTCCCTCCCCCCTCATTCTTTCACATCCATGGGCCTACCTATACCCTAGCATGGCTCGTTCGATTGTCTGGCCCGCTCCTTCGTGTCGTTAGAGGGATTCGTTCCCGCGTTCCCCTCGCACGCGAGACAAATCTCGCAGACGCCCATCCCTTGTATCTTATCTTCTGCGTTATGGGTTCGATCTTCTCTGCCGCGGATCGTATCCTCTGCGAGGATCTAATCCTCCGCATCTCTCGAGCCCTCTGTCGTATCTTCTTAATCATTCGTCTCCTCTGCCCTAAGCGTATATGAGAGCTCCTCTGTGAAGCTGCTAAAAAGGCCGAAAATCTTTCTAAGGGCTCTGCTATTTTTTTTCTTTCACTCAATTCTTTGATCTTCTGGTGCTTGAATCGGTTTCCTCCTGCTGTTGGGAGAGGATGTGAATTTGTGGAGTGCTTTTAAAGTTTCTGTGTTACTTTCTTTTTGCTTCAAAGAGGTACCTTCTTCCCTCTCCCCCCGTGCGTTGTCTGTGTTCGGCCCTGCTCTTTACCGAGCCCCTGCTCTTTATTTGTGTTCGTCCTTGTTCTCTGCCGAGCCCTGTTGGCATGCTAGAATAGGAAGATTACTATTTGCCTCATTCCTAAACATGTTCTAACTTATTTTTTATACATTTGTTATGTGGGAATGACATTTAAAAGCTTGAGGGTGTGTATTTCCCTCTCCCTCCCTTTCTCGGTGTTTTACTGGTTCTCGGTTGTGGCCTTGCCAAGCCTCTGATGATGATCTTGTGGTGTGGTGCTAGAAGTTAGATTTGGTTAAGCAATGTGGCATGCTATTAGTCCTTTCTTTTACTTTGTTTATCTAAAGTGCTGAAATCATGGCATGTTTCCTATCTCCCAAGGCATACTCATATTGGAAGTAATTAAGAGGATGGTTTTGAAATGATTTGGCCCTTCTCATGAGCATGTTAGTATATGTATTACGAAGCTTTCATCCACTTTCACTCAAAGCATGTGGTAGTTCTATTTTGAGATGTTTTAAAAGCATGAGAATATTGCTCTAACTTTTATTATGGCTTAGTGTTATAGGTCTCAATTGCAGCTTGGTTTTTGACCCTTGCTGGGTTCGAATTTTAGCATTGCTTGGCTCGGTTTGATCTTTAACTAGTCTGGAATTTGGTGAAAAACTTGGGTTGGCTCGGTTTTACCTTAAGATGACTGAGAATTTAATTTCTGTTAAGGCTTGGGTCTTAATCTATGCTTGGACTCTGTTTTAGCTTTGAATGGCTTGATTTTAGCTTTCCTTGGAGCTCAGATTTACTTGCTTTGGCTCTTACCCGAGAGCTGATTTGGTGGTTGGGCTAGGTTTTGCTTGTTTGACCTTGTTTTGGCCTTGAATGACTCGGTTTTTTGTCTGGTTCTACTCCTACCCGTGAGCTTGTTGGTAGATCATTTGGTTTGGCTTTGGCCCCTGCTGGGCTCGGTTTTGGCATCTCGTGAGTGTTTTTGGCTTAAATATACATATTGTGGAAGAATTTATTTTGATTTGGACGAGTCTCATAGCTGTTCTTGTTCGAAACATATGGTAGTCTTATATTCTGACGTCTTGAGGGCATAGAGATATTTTCTACCCTTTTGTTGTGGCCTGGGTTTGATTGCCCTTACCCAAGAGGAGGCNTCTTATGTAATGAATTGGATAATGTAAAGGAATGAGATGCATTAAATATTGTATGTGCCAAATAAAAGCAATTCTATTCTTTACCCCTTGGTCAAGACATAAAGAACATTGACTAATCTTATGCTTGTTTACTGAATCTGTGGCTAGGTTAGAAGGATATCAGCTCTCACTTTGGAGCTCCCACGTTCCCCTCACTTGAGGGCTAACATCTCCGCTTCAGTACTCAAACAATAGGATCGAATTGGAGATTTTAGTCTGCCACCCTAAAATCTCCAATTCTACGCCCATCAAAGTATACTTCCCTATTTCTTTGCATTCAACTCCCATGAACTTAAACATCCATGGTATATGAATGTGGTTCTACCTTGTTGAGAATTACACAGACCTCTCGTTTCTTAATGCAATTATAACAAATTTTAACACTACAACATGCCTTTATTATAATGTAAATAAAGTGTAAGTAAAAACCACCACATTGATAATTAAATCCTCTTCTAACATGCATCACAAAATCCTAAACATGAATTCTACTCATTAAAAAAGAAAAGTAAAATGAAAACAATAAGCATCACAAAATCCTAAACATGAATTCTACTCATTACAAAAGAAAAGTAAAATGAAAACAAAAATAAGTGGAAGTAAAAACCATCACATTGATAATTAAATCCGCTTCTAACAAGCATCACAAAATCGCAACATGAATTCTACTCATTACAAAAGAAAAGTAAAATGAAAATAACGGCATAATCTTCTCATGGCATTATTTCCAAACAATAAGAGAGAGTAAGAGAAGCCCATCACAAAGCACGAAGAAAATACAACGGAAACTTCATTTAATTAAAGCAAATTCACTAGATAAGTGTTTACAAAAATCAAAAGATAATGAAGAACACAATACTTAATTTTTACCTTTGAAAGAAAGACAAATATCTCTCCGGTTTACAAAACCATAAGATAATAAAGAACACAATACTTAGCTTTTTCCCTTGAAAGAAAGAAGAAAATCTCTACCATGTCTCCCGCCGATCCATGCAATGCTAGAACATCTCCTTACAAATTCTCTCAAAATCTTCTCTTCAATCTCTCCAAAAGGGTAGAAATCTACATTTCTACTCCTATTCTAAACACCATTACCTTTCTCCACACTTTTCATAACATTCCTCTCATTAAAATCCTATTTTCTAACCTAAATTCATTATTTTAAAGTGTAGGGATGAATTTTGAAGAGTTTCCAAATAAGTTGAATTTCGGCCCATAACCGCCAAAAGTCGGTCCATAGTCGTTTCGGGCGTCGTCGGCGGGCTCGAGGGTGTTGTCTGTTGAATCACCTTTGAACAGAGGGGTTCAGGAGGCCATTAAGGACTCTTTTAAATTTCATGTAGGGTCGGAACCTGACAGCGACTTTTATATACCTAAAAATGCAAGAATTTGACACCACTACTAGAAGATTTAAACCCTCGGTAATGACGCCAAAAACTTGATGCAACTTTTAATATACAAAAGTTTATGAACCCAAATTTATATATTTATAATGATTTTGTAAAGTCACAATTTCAAGCGTAAGTATACGTATCACTCAAATAATACAAGGCTCTAGTGGCGCCCCGTTTATCGATACAATAGGGAAGTGAGGTAAGACGTCCTTAGTCAAATCCTAGTCTACTACAATTAGTCCTTAGTTTGGAATGTTAATTAAAATGCTGTTTTATCTAGCAACTACTCCTAAATGCAAGTGTTAAATGTAAAGATAGCAGAAACAAAGAACATTGACTAATCCTATGCTTGTTTACTGAATCCGTGGCCAGGCTGGGAGGATACCAGCTCTCACTTCAAAGCTCCCACGTTCCCCTCACCTGAGGGCTAACATCTCCGCTTCAGTACTCAAACAATATGATCGAATTGGGGATTTTAGTCTCACCCTAAAATCTCTAATTCTACGCGCATCAAAGTATGTTTCCCTATTTATTTGCATTCAGCTCCCATGAACTTAAACATCCATGATATATGAATGTGGTTCTACTTTATTGAGACACATCCCTCTCGTGTCTTAATGCAATTACAATGATTTTTAACACTACAAGATGCCTTTATAGTAATGTAAACAAAGTGCAAGAAAAAACCATCACATTGATAATTAAATCCACTTCTAACATACATCACAAAATCCTAAACATGAATTATACTCATTACAAAAGAAAATTAAAATGAAAATAACGACATAATCTTCTCATGTCATTATTTACGCACAATAAGAGAGAGTAAGAGAAGCCCATCACAAAACACGAAGAAAACACAATGGAAACTTCATTTAACCAAAGCAAATTCACTAGATAAGTGTTTACAAAAATCAAAAGATAATGAAGAACACAATACTTAGTATTTTACCTTTGAAAGAAAGACGAATATCTCTCCCACAAAGTCCCCCACCGATCCATGCAATGCTAGAACATCTCCTTACAAATTCTCTCAAAATATGCTCTCTAATCTCTCCAAAAGGGTAGAAATCTACATTTCTAATCATATTCTAAAAACCTTTAACTTTCTCAACACTTTTCCTAACATTCCTCTCACAAAAATCCTATTTTCTAACCTAAATTCATTATTTTAAAGTGTAGGGATGAATTTTGAAGAGTTGCCACAAGAATCCTTTCAAAAAACGTCCAAATACGTTGAATTTCGGCCCATAACTGCCAAAAATCGGTCCATAGTCGTTCCGGGCACCGTCGGCGGGCTCGAGGGCGCTGTCGGCGAGCTTTTCTGTCATTTTTTGGTCTTCTCAGGTAAATCTCGCTGTCGGTGCTGTTTTGGCGTCGTGGGAGGGCAGACTGCGTAGCTCCACCGTTTGGCTTTGTTTTAGCTCCGTTTTGCCACATTTCAGTTGCGTTGTGTTCCTAACAGATAGCCCCATTTAAAGTGTAATCTCATTCAAAAATATGCAAGAAGTGTGACAAAATAAGCATGAAAAAAACCTTCCTTTAAAGTGTAATCTCATTAAAAAATATGCAAGAAGTGTAAAAGTGATTAAGCATTAAAAGACTTATCGAAATGTGACAGGGCAAAATTTCATTTCTTGCTCGTTTTTGCTCCAAATTGCACCGTTTTCATTTTTTTTCTTCAAAAGTATATAATTCATCATACCTGCAATAAAAAAATATACTCTTTAAAGTGCAATATCATAAAAAATAGTGTAAAATAGGTATGAAAATCTCAACATATTTTTTTTTGCATATTTTTGCTCTATTGACCCTAATTCATCATTCCTGCAACAAAACATCAAAAATACCTTTCTATCTTTTTGCTCCAATGACCCTAATTCATCATTCCTGCAATAAAACATCAAAAATACCTTTTTTAAAAGTGCAATATCATCAAAATCAATGTAAAATAGGTATGAAAATCTCAACATATTTTCCTTTGATCAAAATCACCCAAACTTAACTATTACTTGTCCTCAAATAATTTTAGAACTACATAAAAGTTATGATTTATTATAGTAAAGTTTTAATTCAGAAATACTATAAGTTTGATTTAAGTAAATACCATAGTGAGATTTTCGGAAAGAATTCAAGTAATTAAATTAACTTTGTAGGTACAAGATTATCTAGTCATCAAGTTTAAGAGTTTGATGACAGGGAGTCGTCCGATCTCTTCACTTTAGCGAATGGGAGCGCGTCGCATCGCCGTTCGGAGCTGCCTATGATGAGGTGGCGTCACGCATTTAAATATAAAAATAGGGATTTAAATAAATCAGAAAATGCTCCCTAACTTTAATATCTTGGTGTAGAAAAATCACTAATATAAAATAAAAATATCCTAATGCTTAGTGAACAGAGGAGAATAATGTGAAAATGTTTGAAGTTTATTTGATGCTAATTTTATTTTTAATTAATTAAACATTATTTTGAGTCTTTTGATTCTCCATGCATGTAGACATTTCACCATGACTTCAAATTTTGGCATGTTGTTGCCTCTGTCTTAGGGAACATCCTCTGATTTTTTCAAAGTCAGAGGAGACTCTCTAGACAGAGATCCATATTTTTCAAGTTTATGTCTATTATTTGCATAAATTAATCATAAAAATTAGCATGTTGCTTAGAAAATTCTAAGATAATTTTGAAAGGCTTATTATGACCAGAGAAACCTTTGGAAAATATTTCGTGATCTAAGTCATTAAGAATGCACCTAATTTGCACAGACCCTAAAATGTAAAAAAAATTATTTTTGGGAAACACAAACATCTAAATGACTTGGTTTTTAGTCTCCACTATAATTTGAATTTCAGAGAACTCCCCATAAATATTTCAAAATATTTGGAGCTCATTTAATAGCTCAAATTGATTTTTTAAGATAAATGTCATTTTTAACACTAAAATAATTTTTAACAATTAAAATATAACTCAAAAATTATAAAAATTTTGGGAGTTCTCTGTGATCAGGGAAATTTTCTAAAAATAAATTTTTAATTAAAATAAAAATTCCATTTTTTAAGCATTTTTTTAAAATTTAAATAATTAAAAAATGAAAAAAATAATAAAATTCATGGAAATGTTCTAAATCATTTCCTAAAAACTTTGGAATAATTGGAATATTTTTTTTTTTGTGATTTTCTAAGTGAACATATTGAATTTTGAAGCTTAAAATAATTTTTAAAGGCTAAAAATGGACTTTCACTAAAATAATTCTAAAAATTTAAAGAAAATTAAAAAAATGTGAAATTTGTTTCTCTAGGTTCCTTGACCTCAGAGAGATTTAATAAAAATATAAAACTTACTTTTCCACCATTAAAATATTTTATAATTAATAAATACTCAAGAACTTAAAATAATTCTAATAATTAAAAGGAAATTCAAAAAATCATGACATTTGGTCCCAATGATTCTCTTGTCTAAGTCTACCTCCAGTAAAAATTTCAAGTGATTAGGCTTTGCCTTGGTCATGTTATGGAATTTTCTTTGAAAAATTCTATTTTTGCATATAAATAATTATATAAATTAAATTAATTTGAACAATCACATTTTCTCCTCTGATGTCTTGATTGGCCCAAGAGTGAAGTGGGATGCAAATTCCAAAGTTATTTAAATTAAATTTGATGAATTATGAAGTATCAGAGCCTTAGGGGCAAAGATGTAATTTTAGAAATTTAGCCTTAATTAACATTTAGGCTTAAATCAAGAAAGGGGAAACGGGTAACCTGTGATCTTAATCAACATATTTGGATGATTGAAACACAAGGGATTAATTGGTAGAAACCAATCTCACTCCTTCCAATTAAAGGATAAATTTGTAATTTAAATTATTAAAATTTGGAACTATATTCAATTAAATGATCTTAGACTTAGGGGTATGAATTTGGGTGTTGATAACTCACTAATTCAACACCCCTATTTGATGTTCAAATGACTTTTAAAAAAATGAATCATCATCACTTAAGATTCAACCTTCTTTAAAATAACTAAGACATCTACCAAAATCTTAAGGGCTTAGTAGTGACCTAGGCTAAATCAAATTTAGTTAAATGAGGATTAGAAAAGTGGAAATAAAATTTAAACATCTTTAAAAACAATACGAGCCCAGATTAAAAGAATTGGCCAAGTATCTTGATAGCATTAACTTGCCCCTTTAAGGGTCTTCACCCACATAATCCTCAAATTAAATTATAAATGATAATTACCCTACTGTTAGGGAAAATTGAAACATCAATGTTCATTGAGCATTAAAGGTATTTACAGTATGGGTTATTAAGCAACATAATAAGTTTAAAAAGAGCTTGAGACTTTTCACGAGGTAGTAAGAAGGAAGCATGAACCTGCTTCTTTCTCCATATATGTTGGATACCTCGGAGGTCTACTAAACTTAATATGTTTTGCTTAACAAAAATCACCCTTAATAAAATTAATAGGAACCCACCAAGATATGACCTACGGTTGGGTAGATCACTAAGACCTTACTTCTCTGCTTTATATAAAGTTCTCTCACATGCATTTGGAGTTTCAGGTGGTGGAACAAGAAGACTCGATATGCACGCTTTTTATAGTTTATAGTGTTGTCTTTCTTATACTTTCGTACTGTACTTTTTATGCTTACAAAAATTGCATGCTAAAAAATAATGTCACCCTACATGAAAACCAAAACTGTTAGGGTAACCACAAAACCAAAACCCAAAACCAAAATTAAAATCAACCAAAATAAAAATCACCTCCACAACATTGAAAATATAAAAAAACTCAAAATTTAAACACAAACATCACACAAAACCATAACTGCAACTAAATTAAAATGCCTCGATCGGATGATTGGGAATCCCTCGGCGGAGGTAACATACGGTTGCTAATGAGGCTTTCCATGGTCTAAATGAAAGTATTGAACTCATTAAATTGAGTTTAGTAAATTCATTTGGACTAAGTGAATCTAATAGAAAATAGTGGTGCCGGAATGAGGGAACCATAGGATCCTAATCGGTGTCGCTCTAATCAACTTTAACATCCCCCATAACATTTAAAGAACTTCAACCATAGGGTCATCTGATTTCACATCATAACTTGATACCCTAAAAAACTTAAACTCGTTACAATAAAGAGCTTGGAGCTAGCATGGTGGGCAACACGGTCATCTTCAACAGCAAAACCTGTCTTCCCCAGCTAAACCATTTTCCTTCCTTAGAATTAAGCAACCAATCTGTAGGACTTCGAGGTATTTTGCTTATGCAACGTAAATTCTCGCATTATCTTTAGGCCCTAACTCATCTTAGGATTCTGAGGTTGTCATTCATCATAACCTAAATCCTCACATCTTCCAAGCTATTTGTGTGATCCTTTCACACAAATGTTAGCCCTAAACTAATAAAATTAGCAAGATGAAACACCTAAATATTTCTCCTCAAAATTGAAGCCAAACAATAGGATAGACCGGGAAGTCACTGAGGTTCTTCTCCAGATCCATGATCAGAGGAATTTTATAAAACTTGGTTTTTTGGAGTTCTCTATGATCAGAGGAATTTTATAAAAATAAATTTGAATTAAAAATAAAAACTTCATTTTTAGCCTATTTTAAATATTTAAAATAATTAACAAATGATAAAAATCACAAAAATAATAAAATTCATGATAATGTTCTAAATTGTTTTCTAAGCACTTAGGAACAATTGTAGTATTTTTCTTGATTTTCTAAAAAAAGATATTGAATTTTTTACGGCGACTTTATATATGCTCAAAAATACAACAATTTGATACTGCTGCTAGAAGATTTAAATCCCCAACAACGATGCCAAAAACTTGATAGTGACTATATATGCTTAAAAATAAAAGAATTTGATACTGCTGCTGGAAGATTTAAATCTCCGGCAACGGCGCCAAAAACTTGATAATGGTTATAGATTTGATAAAGATGTGCATAAAATATTCAATAATTGCAAAGTCTCACTTATCAACGCAAGTATACGTATCACTCAAGTAATACAGGGCTCTAATGGAGTCCTGGATGTCGATCCCACAGGGAGTAATATTAGAGGCTACAAACTAAGATTTAAAAAATCAATACTTAATTATCGATCCACAGGGAGGTAATAATTAGAGCCTACGAACTAAGATTTAAAAAATCAATACTTAATCACAACAATATAGTTCAAATTGCATATTTATCGCTAATAGGCTATTAAAATAAAAATTAATTTTTATAAACTCTTAATTAACTAATTCTACTAATAAAGTTTCTAATGTGAAGTTCAATATATAAGAATTCATCATTCTCCTTGTCAAGAAATATAAGTGAATAGATAAATTGAATCACTTCAAATTGTATTGTGTAAAATAGGAGCATACATATTATTTACCCTTTGGACCAGACATAAAGAACATTAACTAATCCTATGCTTGGTTACTGAATCTGCGGCTAGGCTGGGAGGATACCGACTCTCACTTTGGAGCTCCCACGTTCCTCTGACCTGAGGGCTAACATCTACACTTCAACATACAAACAATAGGACCGAATTGAGGATTTTAGTCTGTCACTCTAAAATCTCTAATTCTACGCCCGATAATTTTTATTTCCTTATTTATTTGCACCCAACAGACCGAATTGGGGATTTTAGTCTGTCATTTTCTAAAATCTCCAATTCTACGCCCGATAATTTCATTTCCCTATTTATTTGCACCCAATTTCTGTCACTCTAAAATCTCCAATTCTACGCCCGATAATATTATTTCCTTATTTATTTTCACCCAACTTCCAATGCAATCTCCAATTCTACGCCCGATAATATTATTTTCCTATTTATTTGCACCCAACTTCCAAGGTTTCCAAATCTATGCCCGATAATATTATTTCCCTATTTATTTGCACCCAACTTCCAAGGGCTTAACCTCCCTAAATCTTGGATGTAATCTTCACTTTAGTTGTAAAACTCAACATATTTTAACAAATTACTCCCTGAATCTTGGATGTAATCTTCACTTTAGTTGTAAAACTCAACATATTTTAACAAATTTATCCCTGAATCTTGGATGTAATATTCACTTTAGTTGTAAAACTCAACATATTTTAACAAATCAAATATCTCCAATTCTACTCCCGATAATTTTATTTCCTTATTTATTTGCACCCAACTTCCAAGGGCTTTGACCTCCATGAATCTTGAGATGTAATCTTCACTTTAGTTGTAAAACTCAACATATTTTAACAGATCAATTGACCAGATTGTGTAATCTTCACTTTAGTTGTAAAACTCAACATATTTTAACAAATTAATTGGCCAGATTGGTAATCTTCACTTTAGTTGTAAAACTCAACATATTTTAACAAATCAATTGACCAGATTGAAAATAAATTCAGATTGAAGTGAAAAGATCATCATAACTTCTTTAACATTCTCATTGCACAACCAATTCAAATCACTATTTTACAAAATCTCAAGACAAATAGAAAGATAAAAAAACTACTCAGAACTCATGAAGAAGATACGACAAAACTTGGAATTTATATATAAAAGCAAAGTCACACAAACTTCAATAAGTAAATACAACTTATCTCTAATTCCTCTCCAAGCACTCCTCGAAGTTCCTCTGAATCTCTTCATTTCCTTACAGCACAAAGAATTCTCCTTCGAAGCGGCAAGGAGAAAGAAATCTCTCACATTCCTTCCACTATTACAATCTCTCGAAGAATTCCTCACAATACTAACCACTTTCTACACTCTAATGGGCACCAAAAATAACAAAGACTCAGCAGGCACCCCCTTTTTTTAGCCTCCAAATTGTTTCTTTTAAAGTTGTAGAAGAGTTTTCGNTTTCCTGGATGACGTTTCTTCCAGACTTCGCTTTTTGCAATGCATTTCAGCTTGCTATATTTAAGAAACAGCTGATCTCACGGACACATAGGTTTGTTTTACGTTTACAGCACTTCATTTTCCTGTTTATACCTGCTACTGTTCCGTGCAGCATGTTATACTATTCCTGTTTATACCTGCTACTGTTCCGTACAACATGTTATACTATTCCTGTTTATACCTGCTATTGTTCTATAAAGCATGTTATACTGTTCATTTTACTGTACCTGCTACCGCTCTATATAGCATGTTATATTGTTCCTTCTACTATACATGCTACTGTCATG
Source organism: Phalaenopsis hybrid cultivar (assembly GCA_002079205.1). NCBI lineage: Eukaryota > Viridiplantae > Streptophyta > Magnoliopsida > Asparagales > Orchidaceae > Phalaenopsis > Phalaenopsis hybrid cultivar. The sequence goes on along the minus strand of JXCR01030965.1, from coordinate 23,609 downwards.
TATGACATGTATACTGTTTCTTTTATTGTGCTTTCTACTGTTTGTCTTGTACTGCACATTTTATATTGTATAGTCTTAAGCATGTCTTCTTTTCATATAGGATGATTAGAAGACTATTACCATAGGGTCGTTTGATTTGACATCATAACTGGACACCCTAAAAAACTTGAACTCGTCACGACAAGGAGCTTGGAACTAGCGCGGTGGGTAACACGACCATCTTCAACAGCAAAACATGTCTTTCCCAGCTAAACCATTTCTTTCCTAAAAATTAAAATAACAATTCATAGGATTTCGAGGTTGTTCGTCTAGTGCAACATAAATCCTCAACATTTTCGTTAGATATTCGTATGACTTTGTTGTACGATCTAAGCCCTAACTCGTTTTAGGATTCTGAGGTTGTCGTTCGTTACGACCTAAATCCCCATATCTTCCAGACTATTTGTGTGATCGTTTCACAAGAATGTAAGTCATAATTAAATAAAATTGACAGGATAAAACACTTGAATATTTTTCCTCGAAACTGAAGCCAAACCATAGGGTAGACTGGGAAGCCATCGAAGATCTCCTCTGGATCTATGGCATCCCCTAGTTCTTCTTGGTTCAGATTCTGTAATAAATGTTCAAAGTTTGAACTATTCCCTTTTGCACACCTCTTTGTCTGATTTCGTTGAAAAGTCCTATCGTTTTGAAGTCCTTGAAGATAATTTTTCGTGATTCGGTCATTTAAGATGTAATTAACTATAGGAGTTTGCCCTTATAGGAAGCTTTTCTGAACCAAGCTTAAAATAAACCCTATTCAATTTTTCATATTAAACAGGAGAATTTGTCGGCAAATAAAACGGTTTCGCAGACCAAACGAACGTCATATATTTCTTAGTTTATTTGATCGAGTCTCATCCTCAAGACTTGTGTTTATCCATCGGGATAGATACAGGGTTTAAGGTAAATCACCCTTTCATTTAAACTATGAAAAAAATTTAGGGTCAGTTTGACTTTCATATTTGATTTTAAACTTAAATCTATATGTAAATTAAAACGTCCTTCCGAAGCGGGCAACGGAATTTCGATTCCGGTGACCGACAACTTCTTACGGGCAACAACAACCCACCACATTTTTTTTAAATCGCCGACAAACATGACCACTTACAACATTAAAAATCTCAATATCTCCAATTCTATTAATTTTTACAATATTATCTTTCACACTCTTATCTATAATTACACCTACATCAATTTTAGTGTAACTCCTACTTAAATATCAAAGTTTAAAACCTAAGATATCAATCGTTTTAACCTTTTCTCCAACCTATTTAGTTTCTTGAATGCATAAGTTATTTATCTTTCTATGAACTATAATATCAAATTCTATTAATTTACTTGTGAGAGTACCTATATTCCAATATGCTATCCTAATATGAGTTTATTGAATGCATAAATTATATTAAATATTTCATAATTTGATATTTATGCTAAGTTTTCAAGTACCAGCTTGCGGTGTTGATAAGCTTCCAATCATTGGTATATTAAGAGCCATTGATATTGCCTTTCTGGTAGCAAGTTGTTTATTTTGCATCACCCAGCTGTTCATTTTGTCATCACTAGCGCAGTTCGAGGAAGCCAATCTCTTCTTGATGATATTCCACCTCTGGGGAAAAAATAAGATCGCGGTATCAATTAAAGAGCAACAAGAATTGCTTAAAATTAAGTCGCCTTAAAATAAAGGAAAATTTACAAACATACCACTCAATTCCTATGTATTTACACATCTAACACCTATACCTCAATTTTTACACACATACCACCTTATCTATGCATGGAAAGGTGTATTTTAGTTTTTCGAAGTTAAAATGATGGTATTTTTTATGTGATATGAAAGATTTGGGTGGTATAAATGTAATAATTAAAGTTTAGGCGTAAGATATGTGAATACATAAGAATTGAGTGGCATGCATGCCCCTAAATTAAAATTTGGAGTCCATAAAATAATTAGTATGAGAACAAATGAGATTACAGAACACAAACCTGAGATAACTGAGAAGGATTCCTGTCATATTTAAAATCTTCCTTTAAAATATTCAACCAGTTTCCTTCACCATGCTTTTTAACAGCAGCTATTAGATCATTTTCCTCTTCAGCGGTCCAGGGATGCCTCTTCCTTTTGCGTGGTCGCAAAGTCTCACTATAATCTGGAGTCAATGCTTGCTCCTTAGAATGGGATGCTTTGCTGATATGAACATCACTCAAATGTGCTTTAGGAGTCATACCAGAAGCCATTATAACCTATACAATTGATACCAAAAGATATATATAACTTTTTATTAAGCTCTAATCCACAAAGAAAAGGGGAATAAGCAAACTGAATGTAGCACCCATTACCATCAATATGATAGCTCACCGCTCTCAGAAACGAGTCAAACTTAATTATATCATGGCCCTCATTTTTGAAAGGCTAAAATTTTGATATTATATACTAGGAAGATTTACATACATACCGCTCAATTCTTATGTATTTACATATCTAACACCTAAACTTCAATTTTTACATGAACAATATCATAAATATGCATGAAAAGTATTAGATGTGTATATACATAGGAATTGTGTGGAATGTAAGTGCCCCTAAGCTGAATGGATCTAGCGCACATCACGATCAAGAGGATAATAGGTCTTTGCTCTCAAAAAAAGTCAAATTCAATTATATCATGGCCCTCAATTTTGAAAGGGGTAAAATTTTGATTATATATTCCATGCTTTCTGTTTAGTTCAATAGAGCTGTGGTTTACTTTACCTCAAAACATTTGATCGCCTGTAAGAGAACCTCAGCACTGACAGGAGGAACGGCTTCCAGCTCAAATTCCAAATCACTATCATCCTCCTGAAATCATATCCAGATTTAGTTTTCTTACTTCAACAATCAGAACAATACCAAGAGAGGACTTCAAAATCTAACTTAAAATCACATTCAAATTAAAACCAAAATGCTAAAAAATACGGCTAGAAAAGTTGATTATCATAGATAATGTAGCACTAGACATAAATATCAACTATCTGANAATATCAACTGGATATGTTATTAAAAGGTATAAATGGTTGTTGGAGTGTGGGTAAAAAGCTAAAACAAAAGGTTGACGAGTTTATGATTTTTGGGTAGATTTCTTTCTTATACATTATAGAAGTGCAAGACTTGACTTTTTTTTTATCAAAAAGAGTGATAAACTCCAGATTAAAAGTCTAGTATGATAGCTAACCATTGGATTTATATTATTTGTGTTAGAATAGAAAACGTAAATCTTATTGATGTAAAGAGGGGTATAAATACCCACTACAGGGTCTCTATTGAAAAAGAAATAAACAAAAATGGGATATAGTAGAAAAGGAAAGGAATAATAATGAATCCACTCTAATAACTCAGAATAAACAATAATTAATAATGGCTAAAACTAGTCATTACTAAATATTCTAATACTACTCAAGTTGAAGCATAAATGTCAGCATGTTTAACTTGGATTTGAAATCGTCAAACAGTTACCGAGAAATGTTCTTTATGAGAATATTTGTCAATCGACAACTAGATGGCACAAACGGGACACCAATCTCCCCGGACTCGAGATTTTCCCTAATGAAGTGTCGGACAATCTCAACATGCTTGGTGCGATCATGTTGGACCAGGTTGTGAGCAATGCTAATGGTTGTCTTGTTATCACAAAACAACTGTAGGAAAGCGGAGTGTCATACATGGTTCGTGGAGTATGATACATAATCAGAGGGCTTCATAAATTCCCAGGGACATGGACCAAAATTCGGTTCATTACTACTCCGAGCAACTACAGGCTGCTTCTCGCTTTTCCACATGACTAGGTTTCCCCAGACAAATGAGCAATACCTCGATGTAGATCGCCAATCATGGATGGACCCAACCCAATCTGCGTCTATGTAAACTGTAATAGAACGAGGTATAACAGAAAAAAAAATAAACCTGAGTCCGATATGTCTTTAAAATAGTGGAAAATCTGGTGGACAGCTCGGAGATGGTGTTCATAGGAATCATGCATGAATTGACTTACTATCCCAACTGCAAGGCAAATGTTGGGGCGTGTATGGGCAAAATAGATGAGTTTCCCCACAAGGCACCGGTAGTGAGTCATGTTTACAAGAACTACATTGGAAACATCAAGAAGTTTTTCATTGGGATACATCAGAACAATCACTCGTTTGCATAGAGAAGATTGTTCTCTGTCAAAATGTCAATCATATATTTTTGTTGAGACAGACAAATATCCTGAGATAACCGAGCAACTCCATGCCTAAGAAGTAAATGAGAGATTCCAAGTCCTTCATTTCAAAAGCAGTAAGAATGTCTTTCGGAGATTACAATGTTGGTAGATCATTACATGTGAGAACAATGTCGTCAACATAGAAAATAAGGATAGCTACCTGGTTGTTGGAGAAATGTCGGAATAAGAGAGAGTGGTTCAATTGAACCTAAGTGAATCTATGACGTACTACCACCTTTGTGAACTTCTCGAGCCATGCCCGTGGTGATTGCTTCAATCCATAGAGAGATTTTTTCCCCATACATATTTGCCCTTGAGAGGCAGTGGAGTCAAAGCCTGTAGGAAGAGCCATCTATACCTCCTCAGTAAGCTTGACATCAAGCTAGAAGGACCCGGATGATGTTTAATTAAGCAACTGAAGCAATGTCTTCTCATAGTTAACTTCGTAGGTACGAGCATCCTTTGGTGATTAGTCGTGCATTGTTGCTTTCAAAGGATCCATTAGATTTAAACTTAATGCTAAAAATCCATCAGCATCCCACTGCTTTCTTTTCTCGAAGAAGATCAACAATGTCTCAAAAATGGTTCGTTGAAGGACATTCATCTCCCCATATGACAGCTTTCTAGGCTGGGTCTGCTAAGACAGCCTCAGTAGTAGATGGAAGCTAATGATTGGTCAGATTCGTAGCAAATGTTCTGTAGTTTGATGATAATCTGCGAAAAGAAATATAGTTTTCCACGGGATAGAGAGCATGTCTGATTGTGAACCTAGAGATACTGACTTCCTCATTTGGAGTAGGAGAAGTGTTAGGGATGTCGTTCGGAGGGGATTCAAGTTCCAACAAAGGGTTAACGAGCTCCAAAGTAGGTGCATTAGAACGGGTGCATCGAGTGTAGACATAGAGAGTGGGACGATGTGTTGGTGGAACCAAAGGGGCGGAGAGCTCCTTGGTGCAGGAGTAGTGGGTAGAACTAAAGAAAAGAGGGTTCCTCGATAGTAGGTGACGTGGGGGGAACATCCACAGAACTATGGTAAGGAACAATGTTCAAGAGCTCTAACTCCCCCTAACTAGAGGCCGAGTTAAGAAAGTAGATAACGCTTTCAAAAAAAGAGACATCAACACTCACATAAACCTTATTTTTGATAGGGTCAAGGCACTGACACCCCTTTTGAGTGGCAGAATATCTAAGAAAAACACATTTATGGACCCGGGATCAAGTTTACTTTAAGTTGGGTTGTATTCCGAACAAAGGTTGTACACCCAAAATTTTGGGATCTAAAGTGAAGCATATCCAATTGTTGCCAAACTATGATCTAAAAATAGCTAAAGGGGTAGGAATGTTGTGAATTTTTTGGGAAACTCTATTGATGACATAAATGACAGTAAGAATGACATCATTCCAGAAACGTTTTGAACATTAGAGTGAAACATAATGGAGCGAATAATGTCAAGGAGATGTCAATTTTTTCCATCGATTAGAGTGTCGGTACATGAGCTATGATTGATAATGTTCTTACTCACTAAGAATTCTCTTAATATAGAGTTAAAAATTCACAACCATTGTCAGTCTGAAAGACTTGAATAGGGGTTTTGAATTGGGTCAAAATGAATGTGTGGAAGTTTTTGAAAATGACAGCAGCTATTTCATCGTTCGAGGGTCGTTTGAATTTAATTTAGTGTATATATATATATATATATATATATTAATAATAAAATATAATATATTCATTGCGATAGGAAGGGCTCTTAAAGCAATGTGGTAACGGATGCTGTGATCCTCGACCTCTAAAATATAATGTGAACCATTGCGATAGAGGAATGTCTAAAAGCAATGCGGTATCGGATGCTGCGATCCTCAACCTCTAAAAAATAGTGTGAATCATTACGATAGAGGAATATCTAAAGCAATGCAGTCTCGGATGTTGTGATCCTCAACCTCTAAAATATAGTGTGAATCATTGCGATAGAGCAATATCTAAAGCAATGCGGTATCGGATGCTATGATCCTCAACCTCTAAAATATAATGTGAATCATTGCGATAGGAAGGGCGCCTAAAGCAATGCGGTGTCGGATGTTGTGAACCTCGACCTTTAGAATATAGTGTGAACTATTGCGATAGAGGAATATCTAAAGCAATGAGGTATCGGATGTTGTGATCCTCAACCTCTAAAATATAGTGTGAACCATTGCAAAGCAATGCAGAATCAGATGTCGGAATCTTTATCCTCTATAATATAATGTGAATCAAGGCGATAGGCATGACTCCTAAAACAATGTGGTGTCGGATGTTGCAATCCTCGACCTCTAAAATGTAGTGTGAATCATTGCGATAGGAATGACTCCTAAAACAATGCGTTATCAGATGTTGTGATCCTCAACCTCTAAAATATAGTGTGAATCATTGCAAAAGAGGAATATCTAAAGTAATATGGAATCGGATGTTGTGATCCTCAACCTCTAAAATGTAGTGTGAATCATTGTGATAGGAAGAACTCCTAAAACAGTGCAGTATCGGATGATGTGATCCTCAACCTCTAAAATATAGTGTGAACCATTGCGATAGAAGAGGCTCCTAAAGCAATGCAGTGTCGGATGATGTGATCCTTGAACTCTAAAATATAGTGTGAATCATTGCAATAGAGGATATCTAAAGCAATTCGGTATCGGATGTTGTGATCTTCAACCTCTAAAATATAGTGTGAACCATTGTGATAGGAGGGGCTCCTAAAGCAATACGGTATCGGATGATGCGATCCTCAACCTCGAAAATATAGTGTGAACCATTGTGATAGAGGAATATCTAAAGCACTGCGGTATCGAATGTTGTGATGCTCAACCTCTAAAATATAGTACGAGTCATTGCAATAGAGGAATATCTAAAGCAATGTGATATCACATGTTGTGATCATCAACCTCTAAAATATAGTGTGAATTATTGCGATAGAATGGCTCCTAAAGTTATGCGGTGTCGGATGTTGTGATCCTCAACCTCTAAAATATACTGTGAACCATTGTGATAGGAAGAGCTCCTAAAGCAATACGGTATTTGATGTCGTGATCCTCAACCTCAAAAATATGATACGAACGATTGCAATAGGATGGGCTCCTAAAGCAGTGCGGGAGGAGATGCGGTCCCATATCAAATAAATCGTCATCCCCCATACAAACAGGGCAAAAGACAATGAAGAGTGTGGTTCTACGTAGATGGAACCAGCTACCCTTTTCCACACGAGAAAGGTGACCCAAAGCCCCTGTGGAAGGAAACTTCGAGCCAAGAGAAGTGACACTAGTGATAGGTCGAGAAAACTCAACCTGACCAGGTCGAAACTGAAGTTCGCAATTTTGATTTCGATTTTGATCTGGTTCGATGTGATATATTTTGTGAGTTTTTATTTATTTGAAAATTTTATTTTTGGACTCAGTTCCAGACACACGTGACATAAGTGGTTCTAAGAACAAGATCTTTGTCTTTAAAACATTGTGACGCATGGTGCTTCTTAAGATATTGTCGACTGATCGGAAGCATGAAAAAAAAAATAACACATCCTTTAAGATACTATGGGAATTGTATTCTTTCAAGTACACATAAAGATGTGTTATTCCAAAAATATTGCGGTTCGAGAGGTTTTGGCTCTATAGCTCCACTGTCGTCGTTAGCTTATCACTGATTTCATAAATATTGTTCGAGTTGTCTTTGAGAGAATATTGACGTGCTCGACTTGATGTTAGAGTCGGATTTTCTAGGTGTTGGAAGGTATGACTTCATACTCGAATTTTATTAATTGCTAATAACATGACCCTTTTATTTAATTTTTTCTTTCTGGGCCTAAGCATATTTCAAAATTTTTGATCATGTGCTTAAAACATTTCCCAATGATATTTGAAAGCCCGATAATAGCCAACTAAAAAAACACAGGGTCACTCAACTCTTTTCAGAATATAATAAGAGAAGAATTTTCTTAAGAGAATCTTTCAAGTTCTATCAAGTATGGGACAACTCAGATACCAATTTTTTATTTTACGCTCTCCTCAAGCTTTTTCTTAGGGAGCTCTTCTTTTTTTTTTCGCTTCTTTTTTTTATTGAGAATTACTATATATGTTGGAGCAAACCTTAAAGATTTTGAATGTCTGAATTTAGAGACCGATTTTTGATTTTGTGCTCGCCTCAAGTTTTTTTCTCAGGGAGCCCTTTAAAAATTCTTTATTATCTTTCTTTTACTCTTGTTCTCTGAGAATTATTATATTTGGCAGAGCATATTTTAAGAATTTTGAATGTCCAAACTCCCCTAACTAATTATCCTCAAATATTATTTAATATGAATCCTAAGATAGTATAGCTTGTTCCAAAGTCAGGACCCAAACATGTGGCAAGAAATTAAAAAGCTCATGATATCCCGAGTCAATTACTCGTATTTCAACCACACTATTTTATTCTGGAATTTACTTAGGATCCAATCCAAAATCTTTAAAGTGAAGAACGTAATTATTAGGGCATCAATTTCATCTGTCCCGTAAGTCATAATTTTGTCAAAATGCCAAAACACCAGAAATTTGTTACATTGAATGCACTTTTTCTTGATTGCGCTTCTAATGAGCTTTGAGCATACAACGTGAATTATTCCAAAAAAGAAAATTCTTCTTCATTTTATATCAAATTGTCTACGAAATTTTGAATGAACTCTGAACTGGTGGGAGGGTCGAGACCCACTACCCGTTGTCCTGTTGATGTCCATTCTCAAGAACTGGAACAATTGGATCAACCGAAATTATATTGACGGAACCTCTCTCAGGTTCTTTCAAATATTCTTTCGGGATCGTTATGTTCCTATTCCTCAAATTGTACTCGAGTTAACTCTTAAAGCTGAAGCAGCCTTTTATGGTATGTCCAACCTGTTTGTGGCATGGGTAATACTGGGGGTGATCCCTCTTATCGATCTCATCTGGCTTTTTTGGCTCTGGCAGTCTGAATTTGGGCTTTTTGACCAAATCCTGAAATATTTCCTCCACTGCTTCTTTCTTGAATGAATATTCTTTGTTTAGGCGTTCTCTTATTGTAAAAGGTAATTTGCTGACTGCATGCTGAGACGGTTGTTGAATATGCTGTTGAAGACATTGACAGGTTTGTTGAGGCCACTTCAATTGTATCTGCAATGGTCGCTTCCCCTTATCAACCATTATTACTGTCCCATGCTTTTCTTCAAACACTTTTACAGAATTTGGTTTTTCAATTTTCATCTGAGGTAATTGTAATTGTTCTTGAATCGTGGCTATAAAAGTCGTCAGTTCTTTTATCTTCTTCTCCATTCGGCTGATTCGTAGATCTTGCTGTTGAATGGCCATTTATAACTCATCCACGGCGTTAATAGAGCATCGTGCGAAGATGATGTGGCCCTAGCTTCAATAACATTGATTTCCGCAAACTCCTCAACCATGTAACCTATCGGATTGTAGTCGTCATCGTTGACATTGTTCCTTTGTGCTTCGGCTAACTGTGCGACATCAGCTATAAGTCTTCCAGAGCGCCCTCAATTGATTATGCTTTAGTTGTCTTGAGGTCAATTGGAGTATCCCGATGCACTACTCTTCCTGGGTCAGGCTTTGTTGTAGCTGTAGCAATTGTTGTCGGAATGTCAGACTCACAACCCTTTTTAGGAGAATGACCCGCCGACTGCTCCCGTAGTATCGATCCGGCGACCCTAGGTCTCCGCCACTTCTCCTTTGATGTCGACGCTCCAAGGCAAGATATCCCATTGGTGACATCGGTCTGTTGGACAGAAGTGTGTTCCCTGGTTTGCGGACCAGATACGCTCTCAAGCAAGTCCTTATCCTTATCAGAAGTCAGAGTCTTACTATTTATGGTGACAGAAATGGTTCGGACCCAGTTTAAAGTTTCCTTTGGCGACTTGGCCCAAGTTGTATTGCATTCATCCTCAAGTGCATGGGGGTCAGTTGGAATCCTTGCATCAGCTGAAATCATATTAATGAAATCTCTTTCAGGTTCTATTAAATATTATTTCGGGATCGTTATGTTCTCATTTCTGAAGTTCTCCTCAAGCCAATCTTTAAAATTGAAGCACTCCTCTATGGGGGTGTCTGATGCATCTGTGATACAAGCAGTATCTCGGATGTCCTTTGTTGTTGACCTCGTCTAGTTTCTTTGGTTCGGGCAACCTGAATTCGGGGTTTTTGATCAGATTGCAGAACAACTTTTTCACTATTTCATCTTTGAAAGAGTACGTCCTGTATGCTCGATCAACCAAGGTTGAGAGTTGTTTTCCGTCTTTCTGATAAAACCTTTGTCAATATACTTGCTGATTATGTTGTTGAGAGGGTTGATAACTCTGCTAGGACAATTCAGCTCGTATCTGCATGGGTTGTTTACCTTTGTCTACAGCCGCAACAGTGTCAGATTTCTTCTCAAAGGTCTTTTTTGGTTTCGACTTTTCGGTTTTCTCGAGAAAACCAAGCTGCTTAGCCTCTTCTTAAAGACTTTCGGCCTTGCTCAGTAGCTTTTCAAAGGTTTTAATGGTAAAGACCTTAAGAAGAAATGCAACAGGGCCGTGAATGCTTTTTAGTATGATTTCAATTGCATGTTGCTCCTTGAGCTGTGGTTCGCACTTCATGCTTAAGTTCCTCCATCGTAGAATGTAGTCCACCAGAGTTTCGTTCGACTTCTGTTTCTCCACCACGAGATCACCAATGGTGATATGGTGCTTAGCCTCAGCGAACCGTTTAACGAAAATGACTTCTAATTCCGCGAACGTCTTTACAAAACCATTTGACAGCTCGGCATACCAGTCGAAAGCGACTCCCGAAAGGCTGCTAACGAACTGGCAGAACAACAAAGCGTCATTACCCCTCACATTGCAGCAACTTGCTCGGAAGTGTGCAACATCCTGTCGAGGATTTCCTGTCCCGTCGAAAGTCTTGAACTGACGTTGTACGTCGATAATGGAGAGCATTGAACTCTTCAGGATAAGATCTACCCTTCAGAATTGATGCTCCCCCTTTAGCCTGAGTCGGGGCTTCTCTCACCTGTTGCTGTATCATATGCTTGATTTCTTTTTCCGGTACTAGACTTTAAAGAGAATTTTTCTTTGGTTGCTCTTCTTTGTTAACAGAAGTGAATTCTTTCTTATCATCAACAATCTGGACAACCTCTAGCTGGTTTACTTTTGCAGGTGTCACCTTCAGGGGCTGAGGTTGACTCTGAAGCGTCATGACTTCAGCCATCATCTCAATATTTCTCTCCAAACGCTCAACTTGTTCATCTTGCTGTCGAACCTCCCTTCGCAACGTTTCAACGTCCCCTTCTTCGGTGAGTTCTGAGACATCTCGCAAGGAAGACGACGCCCTAGTATCGACGACATTTATTTCAGCAATATCCTCCTCCAAGTAATCCGTTAGATCTTCTTCAACCCTCAACTCATCCCTTCTTTCTTTAGCCATTTGCTTGATATATTCTCTTAACTTCTTCAATGTAACTTCAATTGATCTTCCTTTAGTTACTTTAAGGTCAATTGGCGGCGGGTGATAAGTAACTTCTCTGGAGTAATCCTTGGGGCGACTGATGACTCCTCGAACTTGGAGTTCTCTGCAAGTATCGGTCCAGTGGCTCTAGGTCACCACACAATCTTTTTTGACAATGATACTCTAGGATTGGGTGGCCCGTTATCGGTATCAACACGACGGTGAGTGGTGTGGTGTGTTCCATAACACGCGAACTAGATAAGTTCGTGGGTAACTTCTTTCCTTCTCTTGACGCCTTTGCCAAAGAACGAACTTCCCCTTATGTAACTGGGAGAGTTATCCTCGACCCAAGACAGGACTTGACTGGTACTATTCCCATGGGCCTCGGGGAAGTAGTGGCAGTAATGGCAGTAGCAGTGACAGAAGTGGGCGAACGGACTCCCATACGTTGCTTGGCGGGAATTCTGGGTACTGGTGGAACACTGGTGGGAGGAACAACTAGGGTGTGACGCTATACAGTTGAAGCTTATAAGAGGTTCGTTGGGGCAAACCTTCTTTCTTTCTTGTAACCCTCTTGACAGCTCGTGTATCAGATTCACCCTTTCTTAAAATCTGAGATTTTATCTGGTGTGACACGACATACCCCATCCTCTTCAAAACGTCGGCAGCTGAACAATTCCCCTTACCCGCTAGTTGCTCGAACACAGCTCCTACTCGGGCTAGCGGTGCAGCACTCACCTTCCTCCTTTGACCCTCACAGTGAAAGAGTTGGGGCGGGGTAGCAGCGATCTTGGAGACATCTTCCTCGTCGAAGGCGGTGGACAAAGGATTAAACCTACTCCCCCCAACAGGGTCAAGGTCTCGGGTAGTTCAACCTTCTTCTCCACGACGGGAGTATCAGCGAAAACAGTAAACTCAACAGCCTTTGCCCTCCTGATCTTGGCTACATTTTTGTTCCTGTTTCTTCTGTGTCCAAGTCAAAGACGCAAATTTTGAACTGGAACCAATTTCAAAGGTAGGGGGATCGGGGCAAAAGTCGGACTCTCTTGGGCAACGAGCTCACCAACAACTTGCATACTCTTTCCTTTTGTTGCAACAGGAGCAGTAGCAGGTGCAAAGACAGTAGGACCAGCAGGGGCAACAACAGTGGTCCTGGGCGCGGCCTCAACGCTCCTAGCGGCAGATTTCACAGCAATGACAGAACTCTTCTTAACTAACACCCTCTTTAGAGGGGGGATTTCTTCAGCATACCTCAAGTTAAACTTGACAACAAGCTCAACAGTTTTGTCTGCTTCAGGCTTTAACACGGCGACGACAACGCTACCGAACTTTACTCTGGCATTGTCGAACCCTTGTCCAAATTTAGTAACCGCGACATCAGATAGCTCATCTTTCTTAATGTCGAAGTCCATTCCAACGACGAAAGAGAAGATCAACTTGGGTGTAAATATTTTCTCTGTAGGTAAGAAAAGTTCAACACATTAATATCATTTCATGCTTCACAATAATGATTGTGGGAAGAATATTAAAGCTTAACGAGCATATCTGGAAAATTAGGCGTTTCTTTTGAAACTTATCCAAATTATTATTATTATTATTATTATTATTATTATTATTATTATTTATTTTAAGAGGAAAAAAATTTGAAAATGACAGATTTCAAATCGCTTTAAAGAGTAAAATGCGGCAAATATGAAATGTATGATCCAGTTCTAAAACTGGAGAGGCGATCCTACACCAAACTCACTTCAGTCAACGTCACTCGTGGTTTTTAAGTCACCACACATATTGGGGGTCCAACCCATTTAGACCCATTCTGAAGGTCTAGAGATTCCAGAATCTCTTTGTTTAAAGGTGATTAAACAGATGACTCCAGAATCCAAAAAGAGTTTGCTATACCTGCTCAAGGAAGAAATGAGCGAGGTACACCAACGGAAGAATGGTAGTCTGGACCACTAGGGACATGGACACACTACCAATGTATGAAGACAAAACCTCCTAATCAAAATGGAGAGAGGAACTATTCCCCAACGAAGTCGCCAAAATTTGTCGGTCGTTTTATCGTTCGAGGGTCGTTTGAATTTATTATTATTATTATTATTATTATTATTATTATTATATATATATATATATATATATATATATATATATATATATATAATAATAAAAAATTCAAGTCGCCAATTCGCGCATGATCGACCCCGCCCCGAACATATTAAAATGGGTCTCCCCCAGCTAATTTCGACATCCCGGACGCGCAGGCGTGGTCCATTTTGTCATCCGGGTCGCCCGAACGACCTCGTCAACGATCCAGTCGAAAACGCGTCAAATTCAAATTTCTACGAAATTATCTCTCATGATCGATTGTACAGCCTCCTACGAGTGCAGGTGACGTGAATTTCGATAATTGTGTGCATCGAAGCGCGTATTGTGGTACTCGTGCATTGTGAGTGTGCACGAATGACACGAAAGGTCTCCAAAGGCTTTAGATCCTATGGGTACTCGACTTGAGCTTCGTCATGCTGGTTTTAATCGACTCAACTAAGCGTTGAGGATTTAGAACCGATCACATGAAACTGAGAGGAGTCAAGAAGTGGCTCGAATTTCTAGTTAGTGCGGGCCCCAGGCTAGTCCTCTAAGAGAGTCCAGTGGAAAGCTCTAAGTCTAGACCCTAGGCTCTAAGGAGAAGGAGAGACCTCACCAAAATGAGGTCAACAGCAGCTTCATATTTATTTTTTTAAATATAGACCCATGTCATCTGAGTGTGGTCATCAATCAAAGGGACCATCGTTTATTAGTGCAACTAAAAGTGTGAAAGGGTCCCCATAAGTCACTGTGAATAAGAGAGAATGAAGCGAAAAAAACGTAATTATGGGGTGGGTAAGGAACACGATGATGTTTAGCTAAATGATAGGTTTCACATTTAAAACTAGAAGGATTTTTGTTAGTAAAATTGAAATTGAATAAGCCAAAATTCTATATTTCATTCAACATATGTACCTTGATAGAGGTTACAACGTTTTACAAAGAAACCCGATAAAATCCTCTTATTATACATAACTCTCAACACTCTCCCTCAAAATGGGCAAAAGATATTCACTAAGCTCATCTTGTCACATAATCTAGCTAGCTCCACTTAACTAAGCCCTTTAGTGAGGCAGTCAGCCACCTGCTCTCTAGTAGTTACATGACTTAGTTTCAACAATCTGTTATTCACCTTCTCCTTGATAAAGAAACTATCAATCTCCACATGTTTGGTTCTACCGTGTTGCATCGAGTTGTTAGCAATATTAATTACCGACTTGTCACACCACAACTTCATTTGACTTTTCGTATCCACTTTGAGTTCAACCAACAAGCCTTTCAGCCAAATCATCTCTGCAACTCCTAATGTCATGACCTTATATTCTGCCTCTGTTGTTGATCTTGCTACAACTAGTTGTTTCTTGCTCATCCACAAGACTAAGTTGCCACCTACAAATATGAAGTACCCCGATGTGAATTGTTTGTCATCAACATAACTTGCCCAATCAGAATCACAAAAGCTTTCAGTATCTACATGTTCATTCTTCTTGAATATCAATCATTTCCCTGGTGCACTCTTCAGATACCTCTGAATCTGATACATTGCATTCATATGACCCTTTCTTGGATCATGCATGTAGAGGCTCACCACACTTACTGCAAATGAAATATCGGGTCGAGTGTGACACAAATAGATCAGACGGCCCACCAAACTTTGGTACCTCTCACGATTGACTGATTCATATGTCTATGTGCTGAGCTTGACCTTTGGATCAATTAGAAAGACTTCAGGCTTACACCCTTGCATACTTGTTTCTGTGAGAAGATCCAATACATATTTTCTCTGGGATAGGACCATCCCCTCAGGTCATGGGCAACTTTAATCCCAAAAAAGCATCTGAGCTATCTCAAATCCTTTACTTCAAATTGCTTCCTCAATCTCCCTTCATTTGAGCAATCTTTGTTTTATCATCACCAGTGATAATTATGTCATTCACATACATAACAAGTATGATAGTGTGACTCTCATGTGGTCGAAAGAACATTGTGTGGTCTGCATTAATCTGTTGATATCTCATGTCAACAATTGACATTCTAAACTTATCAAACCAGGCTCGAGGAGACTATTTTAAGCAATACAATGACTTTCTGAGCCAACACACCTTGTCCTCTATCTAGAATGTATTAAATCCTAGTGGTATCTTCATATATACCTCCTTCAGTAGCTCCCCATGAAGAAAAACATTCTTCATATCCAGTTGGTGGAGTCTCCATCCACCATTCACAGCCAGAGAAGTCAGTGTCCTTATCGTGTTCATCTTTGCTACCGGTGCAAAATTTTCATCATAGTCAATGACATACGTTTGACCGTACCCTTTTGCCACTAATCGTGTTTTCTACCTCTCCAACTTCCCTTCTGGAGTTTGTTTTACTGTAAATATTTACTTGCATCCAACTGTCTTCTTCCCTGCTAGTAGTGGTACAGTCTCTCATCTTCAATTTTTATCAAGCGCTCTAAGCTCTTCATGCATTGTCGCTTACCACTCGGGATCCTCTTTAGCAACATTTCAACACATGGGTATAGAGACAGAGTCCAATGATGCAATGAATGCTTCATGAAAAGGTAAAATATTATAATAAGAAATAAAATTCGA